>JPJV01000847.1:0-17626 GCA_000750745.1 Pseudogymnoascus sp. VKM F-4281 (FW-2241)
GGGATGAAGGGGGATGCGGGGAGGTGTAGGTTTTGGAGATTGGAGATTAGAGTTTGAAGATTGGAGATTGGTATTTATAGCTTGGAGTCAGCACAGGAGCGAGACGGCAAGGTTAGCCGCTGTAATCATCCCCATGACGATATATGATCCTTATCCTAGAGTATCCCCTGCGATAGGTAGGTTAGGTTGTCCCGAGTACTGCATTCCCTCCCCCCCCCACTTTTGCTCAGGGTTGGTAGTGTGAGCTGAGTTGAGCTGAGTTGAGCTGAGTTGAGCTGAGTTGAGCTGAGTTGAGCTGAGTTGAGCTGGGTTGCGGTGTAGAATGTTCTCTCTGCTCATCTGGTCATCCTGTGGTCTGGCAAGAGGGAGGTTAAGAGTTGAGTTTGGAGGTTGAGTATAGGTGGGGGTGGGGATGTGAGGGGGTTTGAGGCGTTGGGTGGGAGTGGGGGATGTGAAGCGGATGGGATGGGAGGGGAGGCGGATGGGGGTGGATTGTAGATTAGTTGAAAAAATATTATTTTGATGTTTGTGGTGGTGGGGTATTTGAATTTCTGCTGGCTGTGAAAATAGAATCTATGGAAATAAGTGGATGTGGAAATTGGGAATAAAAAAATAAATTAATCAGTTTTTAAAAGGTCAGTCAGTCACGCGGATGAGGATGAGGGTGGGTGGTAATCTAATTAAAGAATATTATTTGTTGATGTTCGTGGCGAGTATTTGCATTTCCGCTGTGATAATAGAATTTAAGGAAAAAGTGGATGTGGAAATTGGGAATTAAAAAATAAATAATCGTTTCCAAAAGGTCAGTCGGTCATGGTAAGTCATGGATGGATGCAGGTCAGGAAAATATCACCAAAAGTCTGAATTTAAATCGTGCATGCATGTCAGTTTGAGTTCACAATAAAAAAAAGTAATGCGTGACAGAAGAAAGATCACCAAAGTCAGAAAATAAGTCGTGGATGCAAGTCAGAAACATCACAAAAGTCACAATAAGTCAAGCTGTAGGTGAGAAAGATCACAAAAGGTCATGGTATATCATCATGCAAGGTCACATCAACTCATGCAAACAATTCAGATGGTAATTATCCTTCATTATTCCAGATATATCGCCCTCTTTAAAAAGTTATGGGAAGGAAAACTCCCCCCCCCCAAACCCCTCTCTGCTCGCAGAAGAAGGGTTTAAAGCCAGAGTATACACAGCTCTCCCGTCCGGGGCCTTTCCATCTCTCTTTCCTTCCTCCGCCCTTGAAAAATTCCCAACTGGAACCCAACCAACCAACCAACCAACCAAACCCCCCTCATACTTTTGGTCTTTTCGCTTTCTTTCTCTGGAAAACAGCAAAATCAATTTTTATCGGAAAGACCCGACTTATAAAAAGCCCCCAACTGGTATTATTCCCCCCTCTCCCCAGCCCATGCTGCCGTGTGTGTCTTGTGTGTGTGCGCGCGCGACGATGCCCAAATGGCTTTTGTATACCCCTTTGACTGTTTTGTTGCTTGCGGGAATATTTGGGGTATGATGACTGTGTATAAAAAAGCAAAAGATATGATAACCGCTTGAAATGGACAAAACGAAACGAGGTGAAATCGCTAATGCCGTAGAGTTGGAAAAATCGCTTATGCCACTTGATGCCTTAATATACGTGCTTGTGTTACATAGGAAAGCTCTCTCGCACAGCCTGCCCAGGTTGGCTATAACTGTCGAGGAGACCCGGTAGTGTTGTCGACCTTAAAAGGCCAAATTATACCGGGCAATAATGATCAGTACCAAACATTGCCGTCGACGATCAGATCAGATCAGATGTGTTGGTAATGGTGATACTGTTGGTGGTGATGGTATACATCGTTGCTGACTGGCGACGGTGTGATGGGACGTCTTTGCGGGTGCCCTTGGTACGAGTTGTTTCCTACTGCTAGGTTGTAATCGCCCTCAGGGGTAATTGGCGGCGTGATGTACCCATTGGCCATCGTGGGGTTGTTGGAAGGTTTTTGTGGGGTGTTGTAGATGTGGTCGTTGTTGTCGACTGTCTTTCCGGCGTAGAAGTCGTTTGGAGGGGTTGGTGGAGATGATCGGCGGGCAATGGCAGCCTGGTGCTCCATGAATTTCTCGAGGACAGCCGAAGCTCCAGACATGTAAGGCGAAGAGTATTTCTTGGCGAGGATCTTCGATGGCTGGTTCAGCTGCTGGGACAACGCCACAAGAGTAACGTTATCATCATGGCCCCAGTCGGCGTAGCAGACTTCGCGGCGGCCGAGGATGGCACGGGCAAGGGTAAGCGAAGCTCGCGCCATGACGGAGGGCTTCGTGGACACGAAGTCTCTGTGGTACAGGGCAATCTCGCAGATGTACCATGCCATGTGCTCCAGCTCGATGTCCTCCTCGGCAGCGTTGGAAAGTGCAAGTTGAAGGAAGCTATCCACGGTAGGATGTCCAATCACCCAGTCGAGGGTGTTGAGTACGTGCCACTCCATCTGAGTGAACATCTCTTCGTCGTATAGCATGGAGCACATGCTCTTGAGCTCCCTGATCAGTGGCACCCTGTCCTTGCGGTCACCATACTTGGCAGCGATGAGCAGGGCGGCACAGCCAACGAGTTGATAGTGGCGTTTGTAGACGACACGACGAGAGCAGTATCTATCGAGGAGGTTCATGGCGAGGAACATCGTCTCGGGTAGGAGTTGGAAAAACGTATGACCTTCAATTAAGAAGTCCACGAGGTACGGCCGCATAAACCATTTGATCTCTTCTTGGATATCGATCGAAGCAACGTCGGGAAGGGTTTGTTTCTGCAAAGAGTCAGTCAGTATGATATACCAGGCCATGTATATCAAGAATGTCTTACCTCCATGGCTGCCATATGATCCACGATCTCTGGCAGATACTCGGCGCGGACCTCCTGAGAAAGCTCATCTGCAATGCGTTCCTGTCGTTGCCTCTTGATAATGGACTCATACTGAAGACGTTCTGCCTCAGAAATGACGACCGTGGTATCATCGGTTTCGACGAAGTAGCTATCACATGGTTGGTGGGGAGCCATGTTTATCGCGGTGTGGTGGTAAGACATGGTGGATGGTATGTATGGCAACGTGCCTGGCGATGTGGTGGATGTGAAACGTAAAAAGGTCCTTGAGGAAGGTAGTGGATTGAGTTGGTTCAAATGATTGGACTTCCTCAAGATCTCCAGGACCTTCAAGAACTGTTGTTCGGTATGAACTGTGTGAATGGTTGTAGTAAAGGAATGTGAATACAGATCAAGTTAATGAGCTGTATTTGGGTTGGCGAAAGGAGATATTAGACAGTATAAAACTGAAGACGAGAAGGAATTAATGAGTGAAATGGCTATTGAGAAAGCCGACAAGAGGAAGAAATTGTTTTTGGAGTTCGAAAATCGGACTCGCTCAAAGGTGTCAAGGTGACGTTTATGGTAAATTCGAAGACGGGAATCTATGCAGGTACACGGTTAGTGAGGTGCTCATCTCCGAGGGGTTCGGGAAAGTGAAGTGACCTGTCCCAGGGCCAGTGTGAGGTATGAGGTAAGGCTCAATTGAAGTAAAGTTTGTAAAGTTTTTTTTCCAAGTGAGGGGTATGTGCAAGGTGGGATGTGACTCTGGAAGAAAAACGGCAGCAGCATACCTCTGAATTTGGGTTGTCGAATGGTTGTTCACACAAAAGTCCAATGGTGGAGGGGTTATACCAACACGACGCTCTCTTGATGCGTTGCAAACGAACAGCAACAGAAGAGAGAGAAGGCGTTTGTGTCCTGGACGGAAGTATGAAACAGAATTTGAAGAACGAGTTAACGTCTCCAAGATTTTGTGGTGGAGCTGCGTATAGAGCGGAGAATATGAACTGGATAGGCGAGCGTCGGCATGAAATTGGTCTATGCAAAGAGACGGGGCGTCAGCACAATGTACGATGGCGGGGGACGAGACTCGGAGGAGGAGGAATTCTTTGCAAGATGTGAACTAACCTTCAGTTGGTAATCCCAGAAATACAGTAATTTCAAAGATTGGAACGAGCAAAGGATTGAAGAATCGAGTTTGGTTTGGAAGTGCAAAAATTCTTCGATCGTGTGTTCTTCGAGGCGAGGCTGGATGATGACCCACTGGAGTGAATTTAACGTGAAGTTGAAGAGCGGAACTAGGACAGAATTTCAGGTAGACGCGTAAAAGTAGATTGAGCGAGAGATTTGAGAGAATGGGCGTATATGGAAGGGACAGAACAGAGCAAAACTTGGGACAAGCACAAGTATTTCTCTTTTTGTTTCGAAGTCGAGTTTGGTATATATTCACAAATCGGCTCGGCTTCACCCTTATTTCTCTCGTTTCGGCGGTTCGTCCTACAACCCGTTCTCTATCTCAACTTGGACACGACACAAGACATCAAGGCCCAATAATTGCGTATTATTGTAGACTTTGAACAGAACAAGCGATGAGAGAATTGCAGCTAGAATCGTGAGATGCTGGCTGGACCACTCGTCTTCTCGTTTCCCGAGGCCGACGTCACGAGCTTGTCAAGGTTCCCAGGGGGTGGGGGGGGATGATGGAACTCCTTTTTCCTCTCTCCTTTGAATCAGCAATTGAAGGAGAGATGGGCGAGAAGGAGAAGAGGATAGGATGAGGATTAAAGAGAGAGGAGAGGAGGAGAGGTGAGGGAGGATGGAGGATGTAGGATGGAAGAGGAAAGGGAGAGGAGAGAACACAGGTCAGGGAGAGTAGTAGTAGTGGTTGTGGTTTAAGCTTTGGGGACCGACAGCCGTGCGTGTGTGTGTGGTGGTTTTGGTGTGTGTGGGTGTGGAAGAGCGTGTTTCTCGTGCTGGCCGTGTCGACCACTGTCCCTCTCACAGTCTCCTTCCCCTGGTCTCTTTGGTCGGCTACGGGCGTATTGTGGGTGGTACTCTACATAGTACAGTACAGTTGAGAACGCACCAACCCCACCTCTTTTGTTACTACGCCCGCCAATCCGCCCAGTCCGCCAATCCGCCAATAACTTACCTTACCTACTCTTACTGTGTCGTCCAACTCCGCCCTCTTTCTCTTTCTCTTGTCTTGTCATTTACATCCTATGGTACTTGCTCTACTACTGTCCTCTCCACTCTAATCCAGGTACTCTGGTGTGGCCGACGAGGAACAAGAGGTACTCTGGGCACTAGATGTGGTCAGCCCCTTCTACCCCAGGGCTGGTTGGCTGGTTGGCTGGTTGGCTGGCTGGCTGACGGGCCTTGATTACTGGACGCGACAAGGATCGCGACTCTGACCTACTCAAACCCATCTGGAAAAAAGCCCAGCCCCCAGAGGCAACACCTCTATTGGGTGAGAGCCCATCATGACGGAAGGGGCAGAACAGGGAGAGGGAGAGACGAGACGGACAAACGCATATTGTGTCAAGCTGTTCCATTGTTGCAAATAACGAGAAAATGGCACCTGTAAGGCTCGAGATGGACAACTCAAATTTCCCTCCTTGCCAGCAGCAAACAGGCATTTGACATGTATGTCTCACCACGCAATTCAAGGTTTCTCTGGGCCTTGTCCCATCCCATTATTCCCACACACATCATTTCACGCGGGTTCACATTTCATATTTCATTCATGAGACAAGCAGGTTCACCGAGGCTCAACTCAAACGGATTGTCAAGACACGACCACCACGACACGACGACACATCACAACACACGGAGCAGGTCTCGTCTCGTCTCGCCCCGGGACGGGAAGAGCAAGCATAGCTGCATCGACCAGCACCGCCATTTGCCCTATCGAGCCAACTTCCATCGACTCTATCGGACCATCGAAGACAGCGTGTCTAACTCTTGCCCACTATCTTGTTGGAAGTAGGCAACTGGTCCGTCCTGGCTGGCTGGCTGCACTTCACTTCACTGCACCGCACCTGTAACCCATGACAAAAGTCGAACTCTTGTTTCTCTCTCTCTCTTGTTTTACCCGTCCGCGATGATGTCCGCTATGCCCGCGATGGCAGACATGGTGGTGTTGTGGTGGTGGTAGTGGTAGTGGTTGCTGTTTCGAGAAGTCTCGTCCACTCCTCAACGCGGTTGTCTTGGTGGCCGATCTCTTTCGTGGATTCTTCCCACCACACGGTAATCTGAAGATGCTGGGATCCGCTGTCGTGTAATTCCGAGTACGTACAGGACAATCCGTACATGGTCCTTCCTTGTCCGGTCGGCGCGCTAGCTACCACCCACAGCGCTCATCACCATTCAGCACTGGAGCCGTCGCATGTCTTGTAACCGAGCATGCGTTCTCCGTACCGTAATCTCTTAAAAAGTCAGGTTTTGGGACTGAAGCCCGTCCTTCGCCCGGACAGTAACTCCTTGTTGGCCTCTGCCACATAAAATGATATAATCTTGTCGTGCGATCGACCTTCAATAATGCACGTGAAATGATAGCTATAATATGTGCAATGTTGCTACTGCAGCTCACCTGTGCCACTGTGCTACTGCCAAGTAAATAATGTGTCTCCCTGCAATTATCTGGCCCGCGACTTGCTTCCTGGAAAGAGGGGGAATTAATTCGCAGATGCCGTGTCACTTCCATCAAGAGAGCTTATGAGGAAAGGGAGTCCGCTGTGTTATTTGAATTCCTGTGCCTGGCGGGAATGTCGCGGGATTTGCTGCGGAGCAAGGTATGGCAGTGGAACGGTACTGGGCTTCTTCCCCTGAGACTGTATAGTACTGTATGGAAAACCCATTTGAAGGCAAGGAAGAAGGGCGCGGTCAGTGCCCCAAGACAGAGAGAAAGAGAGAATATTATCGATCATTCGCGCTCAATACCCCATTCCAGTAAATCCTGCTATCTTTTTTATTGACTCTTTGACGCTTAACAGGCGTTCCATGCTATATAACAGCCGCGTCCTCTCTCGCAAATTGGCCCCTCTGGATCGCTGGTTGGTGTTTGGTGTTCCCCTCGCTTCGTCCGCCCTGTTACCTGTGTCCCTGAAAAGGGCCCCAAGCAAACCATGGGAGGCGTAAACTGGCTGGCGTCCCTAGTCTCCGCTTCCAAAATTGGATCCCTTCACAGCTGGCCCTTTGATTACCCTTCTTTCTGGCTCTTGTTGGGCACAAGGGTTTTCCCTTTCCCTCCGGAACGACGGCGCTTGGGTGAAGGAAGGAGGTCCGAGGTCGTCACCAACATTCAACCACTATAGATTCAAGCCACATAATGACATGAACGGCATCTCAGGCTGCCGCTCGTTATTCACTTTTGATGATGGCCTCCCCTGTGGGTCTTCGCATCACGACTCAATTGGCAGGCGCAGGCCCCAGGTCAGTCAGCACAATCATATCATGCAGTTGCGTCAGCCAGAATCCCACCGAGCCACCCAATAAATCGCAGCGCGGAGGATATTGCACAGATTGCTCTCTCCAGCTGAGCCAAACCTCCACGTTGGCGCTCATGCAGGCTATACATAAGGCGGCCCCATCGGGATCGCGTATCTCCTGTTCAGCTGGCAACGGCCAGTCCAATCGAGGGGGCCTGGTCGTCGGGCCAAGGATGCTATCCCTTGTTAGTTATAAATTGAGGGGCGGGAAGCTCTTGGGAGAACACTGGAGTTGCGGCTCCGCACACCCACCAGAGCTCAATTGGCGGGTTTTATTCTTTTTTATTTTTGGTGAAGATATCGTGACCAGCTCCCAGTGAAAAATAATAACCGTTCGACTCGTTCCTCCCTTACCAATTGAATAATAAATTGTCCGGTCGGTCTGTTATGCTGTACATTGAATGGGCGAGCGTGTCTGGCTCTTGCTCCACGTGTGCACGGCTCCTCATCACAAGGAGCATAAATCTGGGACTCGCTAAAAGAACTCTCGGAGATACTTCGTTGCTGTGCGGAGTAGATAACTGGAAAAGTACGTACATACATTGGAGTAAACCAGCATAATCAGCATAATCAGCATCGGTGCCTCCGCCTCTAACGCTGAGCAACGGAAATAAGATATAACAGGAAGCTGAAATGTGGGGAAATCTTACCATCTCGCGGATCAAAGTCAAGGCACAGCTACAACAGGAAGCTCTATTCTCGTGTTTGCCGCCCGCACATAATCAATGACGAAATACTCAATGGGAAAATGGGTAAATGACATCCCGAACTATTCGATACTGTTGGTCATTATGCCCATCAATCCGTCAGCTCCTCTTTTTCCCCTCTCTATCTCTCTCTGCCGTCCCCGTCGTGCCTTTTTTTACTTCCTTGCAGCTGACAAAGTACGTGGATCCCCTTTTGATACATGATTTCTTACACCTCGCAGGAGGCTAGGTAGAGTGCGTACACCGAAAGCTCACGGTGCCAGGTAAAGATGCGCGACATCGATCCTTCCTGAGGCAAATCATACGGACTAGAGTTACATCGCGGCCGCCGTGAGTTCTATCAGCCAAATCAGGCAGGGCCTCCGCCAGCGCGCTTCCATCTCCGCAACCCTGTCTTACTGCGGACCGAGACGAGATGTCTTTTGTTATTTCTCAAGCACAAAGATTACTACTGCTGCTATTCTACAGGCCTGGAGCTGGAGCTTGGAGGTGGCAGATACTCGGGAAGTGTGAGGTGAACCCATGCTATGCCGCTTTGACAGTAGAGTACTCTAGCAACGGCATCCGTTTCTCTCAACGCTCACAAGTACGATACAATCCATACAGACTCGGGTAGGCGCCCGGAGATCACACGTATCCTGAAAATGCAGACAATACAAACAAAACAAATAAACATGCAAGCAAGCAGACAAGGAGAGTCGACGACGTCAACGCCTCCTTTGAAGCTAAGCTATCCACAGATTGGATTTCCGAGCATCTTGTACACTATCGACTGGCCATGGCGATCTGTGGGTTTGCCTCTCAAAAAGAGACACGTCGAGATCAACGCCATGTTTCTCCACGACCAAATCCGGCATGTTCCTCAGCATTACTCTTTCGGTATCTCTGAACAGTGTGCATTAAAGAGCCTGTCCCTGTCTCGAACCTCCGCACTCCATGGATGAGATTATGCATGGGGGCGGCGGGGTTGTGTGGCAGAGCTCGGGTCAATGTGGCAGTTGCGATTGGCTGGGAAATCCACAAGGCTGGGAACAGTTTCAAGTATATTCGGCCCTTCAGACGCGGAACGCGACAGACGCGACCAAGACACGAACCTAACACGTCCTCGTCCACACACACACACACACACACAAGCCAATCTTCAGATGGGGAAAGTGAAAAACTAAAACGCTCTAATCTATGGGTCTCGCGATGGGTCCTATGGATCCTGCAAGACCTATTCGGCGAACACATGAGGGGAAAAACGCAATATTCCCCACTATACCGAGCATAGCCTTCATCCAAAGCAAGACCCTTCCCCCTGTCTACCCCGCTCTTTATGGTTTTACGCAGCTCTTAAGTTGTTGCGTATTTGAATCGCGCGACGCATGACGTATCTACGCGTCTTTTCGCCCAGATATCGATCGCGGTCCATTGGCCAATCTAACACGTCCACTTCACCTTTTCCCATTCGTCCTCACAATCAATCAGCTTCGATGTTGAGTGGCGGCCGGCCAAAGTGGCGGCCGAACCAGACCGACGGGTTTGTGAGCTGCCATCGAGTGGCTTGGGAGTGTAGTGCACATGTCTAGACTTGGCCGAAGCGCTCGCTGGACGCGTGCATCATGGCGGCGAGAAGATTAATCTTGTTATGACGTTATACGATTGTGGGCGTTGTGGGCGGCATCGTGACTCCGGATATTCGGGTTCGATGGGTTCGATGCATAACATTGCAGCCACAGCAGTGGAGAAGGCAAACACATACAGTAGGTGAGCTCATAGAGAGGTTTTGCAGATTATACGAACGCAGGCGCCACTGTGTCTCCAGATACTTGGATTTGATCAACAGTATCACGGACATCAGCGGCAAAGTCAAGCACATAGGTGAGCGAGCCCGAAGAAAGACTTTACAGGTATCTATTTCTGTTTATCACGTTAAGCTACTCTTGGCATATCTTCTCTTCCTCCTATTTATCACGTGCTTCACCTCGTTCTTTGTGATCTTTTATTTTTTCTTTCATGATGTCGTTTTGATAAGCCGGGCACATTACTCTCCAGAACCTATCCGGTTTGCTATATAGCTGAACAATCATTCATTTTTAAATCTTACTATCAACTTTGGTATCGAAGCCGAATCCGGAATATTGATGATGTCCTTTGCTTGCCGCTTCATACCCCCTTTGTTCGTTCGTCGGTTGCAGCGAAGAATGCGTCAGAAATCGATTGAGCCTCGGAAGGACTTCAAAGAAAATCCTATACTCCCGACCTTTTATGTCCCAATGTCCCCCCGAGAATATGTGCTCTATGCTTCACTGGACTTCCAGCAGAACCTTCGAAGTCGACTCAAACCTGGTTTCGAAAACAAACCACTCTGCAATACAGTCCGGTCAGGAGCGGAGCGTATATAGATATACGTGAAGCACATCATACTTGTGCTCGTGGAGACGATACTCTCTGAATCTTGGACACGGAAACAATAGCAAGGATCCGGAATCTACCTCGTTGGTATTGCTCTTGGAGCGAGAATGGCATCACAGGAGGCGGCAGATGAACCGCTTAGCACGTATCGCGGCAAACGTCAACCACCCGTCAATGAACGCCTGCAGCAAATCTACAACTTTTTGGCGGACGAAGATATTTACCGTTGCTTGAACTTCACCGAAAGGTTCCGGGATATCTGTGACTATATCAATGATCTGGAGACTGGAAAGCAAATATTTGTACAGTTGGACGAGGAGCTCTTGAGCCTAATATTCGACCAAATTAAAATCCATGAACATTGGATCAAGGAGGCAACTGAAATCACACCTTTCGAATTTAATTCTCCTCTTCTCAGACACAAAAATCGGTTCAACCTCCCTGGGTGGGAACCTAAACCCGGGCTGATAAGCTTTGAGCTTGAAGACCTTCCGAAATATGAAATGGATACCACTCCCATCCCAGAAGCAAAGCTGCATGTAACTTTTCAGGAAGACACTGGCAGAAAACCGCCCAAAGATCCAGATCCATTTGAGTACACGAAGAAGCTCGCTTGGTATAGAGAGATGCAAGATGTGAAGGCCCAGACCCTCAGAGAACGATATGACAGTCGCGAAGCCCTTGCGTTCAACCCTTTGCCGCGGAATTTCAAGGGGCCGTGGGCGCCTCCAACAGCAGTAGCGCTATTGTTGAAATGGGAAGAGGAGCGGCAGAAGCTCATGGGCCTCAGCCAGGATCTAATTTCTACGAATAAGCGGGCGCCTCGACTCACTCTCGCACAAGTTGTCCATATGATAAACACAATTTTCGCATATGATACTCCGGCAGAAACCATGTTGATGGCAAGCGACTTCACCTCTACCGACTTGACGAAACTTCTTGTTCTCACCAAGCGCTCGACTCATCGAACAAAGCCTTCCAATTTCCGGGGACAATACCTCACTTTTGTGGCTAGAGTCAATGGCATCATACGCAGCACTGATACTTGGCCCGAGGAAGTTGAGAAGCCGGTGAAGGTTGAGGATTTGATCGACATGGTGAAATCAAAGGGACGGATTAATCTGGATCTCGATGAGATGATATGGACGCTGGAGATTATGCATGAGGATGGCAATCTCAGGTAAAACCACACTTTCTGTCGAACCTCTGCGATTATAATTAACACAAAGTAGGTATGACAAGATCGAACATGAAATAAGGGCGCCGTACCCAAATAATCACCCAGAGGACAGGGGTACTTTAACCACTAAGCAATTCCAACACAACCCCCTCGGCGTCACACTGAGCGAATGGGCCTATTTCGGTATGCGCTTGGCAAACGCAATCATGAAACTCTCAACACAGCTCGAGATGGCATACTCGGATGAGGGGTACATGGAACGGGTCATGACTGAATACACCAATAACCTAGCGAAGCGGATCCGAGCCTGGGAGAAAGAGGTTGATAGCAGCCCAGGCGTCCCCAGCCTCATTGAACTTGCTACACCTCTAGTCAAGGACGCCCACAAGGTTGAGCTCACGGAAGAAGTCGCCATCAAGAACCTACAGGAGAAGATTGTCGAAGAGAGCAATCGCAACTGGGAACCACGCGCCACCCCAACAACAATATGGAACTGGACCCGCAAACGCAAACTCCTGACCGAGGAGTGCTTTTCCATCGACCGCTGGACACCGGCGATCCAACATAGCGGCGACCTGGAGAAGGAGAATATGTACTGGGACTGGTTCTACGGCCGAACGCCAGACGACCTTCCTGCTGGGCCGAAGCGGCGGAAGCTCATCAAAGGCGAGCCGAGCTTGCCGATAGGTGAGACGGTGGTTCAGGAAGAGGCGATAAGTGATCGAATCGATGAGCATCTTCGCAATCGTATGTATATGTTATTACCCTTCTGTAATCTCTGTGTTACGTGCTGACCTTGGGATAGTTGGGAATAAGGAGTTTGAGGGGGTGTATGGGCCTCAGGGGTCGCATACTCTGAAGCGGAAGGCGCTTCGAGAGGCGGAGGCGAAGGCGAAGGCCCAGGCTAAGACACCGACATCGAAGACAGGGCCACAGGGTCCTACACCGTAGACAGGGTTGGATCGTACAGCTGGGGGAGGGGCAAAGGTTCATACGCCGAAGGTGGATACACCGATGTCAGTGCCAAAGGGTAAGTGGCCAGAGCGAGGGCTGCAGGATAATGCACCGGGGACATAGTATCAAACGGGGGTGATAGCGGGGTGCAATCCTTTGTCGATTTCTTTTCCTTGCGTTAGTTGCTACGTTTATTGTCCTCTTGAGCCACATCATTGGATTTGGAGTTTATCTAGTTTCCCTACAGCAGTTAGAGCTGCAATATCACAGATGATTAGTCCAATTTCCAAGGTGATCTTATGCCATGACCTGCATTCACTCCATAATTCCAGACCAAGCTTCACGAGAAACAATCTGTTCACAAACGGACATCAAAATCCTTGTACGAGAAATTTTTGTGGCAGAATGTTCATTTAAGGCACAGCTATAGTATAAGCGCACCGAATGCAAGGTGCCCATCAAACATGGAAAACCATCAACGCATCACCGCTCCAAAGCAGACATCTAGTATCTCTTTCCCTCGCGCAGAACATCTCCGAACTCATCAAGAGGAGATCTGACGAGCGCGGTCTCCTTCCACAGATCCGGGGTCAAGTAGCCGTAGGTGTTGCCAACAGCGACAAAGGTAGCCTTGAGGGTGTTCTCGAGGGTCTTGGTGGAGCCAGCGGACGAGGTGTAGATGTCCTCAACACCAGCGAGTTGTAGGAGACGCTTGACGGCGGGGGAGGCGACGAGACCGGTACCGCGGGGCGCGGGGATGAGTCTGACGGAGACGGAACCGCACTTGCCGGACTCCTTGGTTGGGAGGGAGTGGGGAGCACCGAGGTTGGAGCCCCAGTATCCGCGGCGGACTGGGATGACGGAGAGCTTGGCGATGATGATGGCGGCGCGGATGGCGGTTGCGACTTCCTTGGAGGTCTTGATGCCGAGTCCGACGTGGCCCTCGGAGTCACCAATGATGACGATGGCCTTGAAGCGGGTACGCTGACCGGCACGGGTCTGCTTCTGGACGGGCTTGATCTGCAGAAGGGGGTTTGCACATTAGCACTCTGAATCCCAATTGTCTGTCTCTCTTTCCTGAAGTTTGTGCAGAGTTCGTATGGATGTTCATACCTTCATGACCTCATCCTTGAGCTTGGGGAGGAAGAAGTCCACGATTTGGTACTCCTTGATTGGGAGAGAGTGCAGGTAGATCTCCTCCATCGACTTGATCTTGCCAGCCTTGACGAGACGGCCCAGCTTGGTAACTGGCTGCCACTCCTTCTCCTCGTTCTTTCCGGCGCCACGGCGGGCTCCACGGCGTCCGCGTCCGCGGTCACCACGTCCACGGTCTCCTCCACGGTCTGTACGAAAAAAATGAAGTTAGTTAAAATGTTTCCCCCCGCCCTGCAACATTGCGCTTTAAACGTACCACCACCGCGGGCTTGGAAACCACCACCACGAGCTGCTGCTCCGCCTCTTGCTGCGTCGGCCATGTTGATTGATGTGTTGTGAGGGGGGTTGTCGACGTTGGGTGAGGTTGCGCGTGCGTCGTCGTCGTCGGCGGGTTTTCGATGTTGTCTCGAAGTGTGGGAAATTTTAGCGAAACCCTAGGGTGCTAGCGTCAATAATTTTCGGGATCTTATCTTGGTGGCTTATCGGCAAGGCTACTGGGTAGATTAGATCTAGAGAACTCGGGGAGTACAAAGATGCGCCTCGACCACAACAATTTAGAGAATATGATCAATTCAATAATCAGCTATCAAAAAACTATGTGATGCTATTCACTGGTCGTCGCAGTCATTGTGTTACAGTTATTTGCATGCTCAAAGTAATTATGTGCCCGAATCAACCAAAGGCCAACACAGAATGGAGTGAAGTAACATTTGTAATATAAAAAGCTCGCCGCCTCCCAAGATAAAACTCCATGCTCGACGATCCCAGGTATCCACACCAAACGATTGAGAGAAGTGCGCATAACTACCGCTTTCAGAAAATCAATTTCCAAGAGTATGTTCAAGTAATCAACTGCTTTCGGTCTTGTTGATCAGGCCGTCTGAAGGCTTGACACGCTGGGCCCACTCACTAGGTTCTCGATTAGCATTCTGTTCTATATGGTAAGGGGACAAACTTGGCAGTGGGAAACTTACGTCCAGCTTCCGTCATATATTCTGTGCTTCTCCGCATCCCCATAGCCAGCTTCCTCGAGAGCAGTGTCGATGATGGCAGCCGTGACTCCAGAGCCACAGCTACTAATCAATGGCTTCTCCGGGTCGACGCCTTTAGACTCGAACACTTTGCGAAGCTCATCCTTTGGCAAAAACATCTTGGTCGTTGGGTCAAGAACGTCGCCCATAGGAATGCTGATCGATCCAGGCATATGTCCAGATGACAATCCTGGCCTCGGCTCGGCATCCTTTCCTGACCAGCGCCCAGACGGCCTTGCGTCCAGTATCTGGATACCTTCGGCACCCTCCTTGTTATAATCCTGGACAACCTCCCTTACGCCCTCAAACTCAATGACCTTGGACGTGTCGAGTTGGGGGATCTGGTAGGTGCAGCATTCCACACTGTAGAACTCTCCGGTCTCCGTCGGGTAGCCTTCCTCCACCCAGAGCTTGAAGTTGTTCAAAACATGGACCTGGCCATGTCCGAAAACCTTGAGAGTCCATGCCACCCGGGGCGCGCTGAATATGCCAAGCTCCTTTGTATCGTAGACAACAACCGTATCATCCGGGTGAATACCAAGCTCGCTCATCGCGGCGGCAAAGTCAGCTGCAGACGGAAGCATATGTGGGTAGGTGCTGTGACGGTCTACGACCTTGTCGAGGTCGAAAAACCGAGCATTAGGAATGCGCTGCTCCCTGAAGGTGTCGATACCTTTGCGGCCATCGTTTGGGAGAAACCATGCTGCCGAGAGGGGGATTGTTCGGGGCAAGGTGGATATTTTCGTGGGTGAATTCTTCTTCAGAGCTTCATTGAGCTCCTTGGGTGTGACGAGGTAAGAAGAAAATGATCTTGTGGCGGCCATCTTGAGCAACGGCGATGTCGAATTCAACCTCGGAGCTCCGATCCGGGCGAGAATATTAGTTCGGAACATTGCATACGGCGCCGTGATGAAAATATCGTTGGTGATCAGAGCTGCATATGAGACAGGGACGGGGTATAAAACACCCGGGAGCTCTTTGTAGTCGTATGAACGATTGTTTATTCTCCGTATCCAGAAACCTTTAATTGTATGTTTGTTTGGATAGGTTCACGGGGGTTTAAGGAGGAAGTGGGGTTGAAAGCAAATGCGCATTGCGTCTCCCTGACGCAACCCTGCTATCCCTGTCACGATAAGTGCTGGATCGCTACTTCACCCGACCCTTATCAGCGTGTCTGGCGACAAACAAATAAATAACAACATAGAAGGCTTTGTGACTGACAAATCCCCACGCATATAGATGGCATAGCAGGCCAACACAACAAAGAGATCCCAGAGCAGACCCTGAAGTTTTGAATTTACCCCGCGCACAGCCCCGACCAAACCAGAATATGAAGGTCACGATCAGAAAGTGGAATGCCGTCGCGACATGGAGATGGGACATCCCAGAAGACGACGTCTGCGGTATTTGCCAAGTCCACTTCGACGGCACTTGTCCGACCTGCAAGTATCCAGGGGATGATTGTAGCTTATGTGAGGCCTCTACAACATAGCCAGTTGCCCCAAATGCCATGTCTGTTTGCTGATTTATACTTCCCTAGTGTCCGGGAAATGCGGCCACAACTTCCATATGGTGAGAAACTGCCAGTCCCAAAGAAGCGCACAATAGTTACTAATTCTCCGGTAGCATTGCATTGTTGAATGGATCAAGCAGGACTCTTCAAAGGGCCAGTGTCCAATGTGCAGACAAAGTAGGTGTCAAGAAGTTTCACGTACCTGGAAAAACAGCCCTAACATTACCACTCTGCAGAATTTGAATGGACCGACACCATCGAAACCGATGGCCATGAAGAGGAAACAAACACTGCCGCTGCATAACTACCACTATCCAACTTTACGAAGCATAAAATGAGAGCTGTAACGAATGCGGGGGCGGGCGGACTCTAGAGGGAAACATTGTTTTTCAAGGCGTTGAAAGAAACATCCAGACAGGACCTAGCGACGAAGCTGCAGTCTTTTGTCCGACATCAAGGCGTTTTATACCACGGCATATGATATTCCAAATCATTCATATCCCCCTCTTAACACACTTTGATGCACCTCCACCGCGACCAAATAACGCGTGATCACGTGGAGATAAGAGGTATTTTTGGCCCCAACCACAAGGTCATGCCGGAGCTCTTTGACATCAAACGTTGTGCCTGGAGGGTGGAATGCTCTAGCCTCGCCATCAACCTCCCAACTAACCCCCCCCTAAACACACAATGTCACCATCCACATCACAATCTCTGCCAGCGGGGAAAGATCCTCCAGGAGGCAACACTACTACCACGCGGCCCAGCTCCATCGCCTCCCCTCGTCTCCCATCCGCAGCTCTCCAACCATCATCCCAAGCACAAGCACAAGAGACACAGGAACCGCCCACAATGTCCCGACCACCATTCACACCCTTCTTCACGCTCGTCGACGACGCCTCAACCTCCAGCACCCACCACCCCATAAACGTACGCTACATCTTCTCCGACGACGACGACCAAGACCTCACCGAGGACTACCTAGCCGCCATCTCCGCGGCGCCCTCCCCGCACTCAAGCACAAACATCACACACTCGTCCGACTCATCGATCCTCGCCTCGTCTTCCCGCCCGCAGCAGCAGCGGCCCGGCAGAGACCCACGAGACCCAGAACACAGAACCATACTCGTCGATCTTGACGCGAGCGGCACGGCCGTGACATCCGCGCACAGCCTCTCGGCATCATGGCAGGTCCTATCCGCCAGCGTGACGAAAGCGCCGACGTGGGAATCCGGTCCCACCGCAGCTGATAACGAGGAGGATGCCGGCTCGGCGCGCTTCATGCTTAGGCTTGAGGGGACGAGGGGGAGGGATGAGAGGATGGCGGAACGGGTGAGGGGGATGTGGAGGGGGGAT
>JPJV01000851.1:0-10098 GCA_000750745.1 Pseudogymnoascus sp. VKM F-4281 (FW-2241)
GAACGCACTCCGCTTCACAACGTTCTCGCGAACGCACTCCGCTTCCACCCACGATTAGGTGCTGTCGTAGATTTTAAGTGTGGCTCGTATGGAATCCCCTGGCATCCTGCAGCCATCCGCTAGCATCCCCTGTCGTGACGCTAGTATCCCCTGAGTGGCGGGCTTGGTATCCCACAAACCAACAAGCTAACTTGGGGCCGTAACGTAATTATCGTTTAGTAGTCCTATCCACCGTATATCACATTGCCTCTTTCTCTTTACCTCTTTCTCTTTACCTCTTTCTCTTTACCTCTCTTTCTCTTTACCTCTTTCTCTTTACCTCTTTCTCTTTACCTCTACGCTTGGCAATTAGGCTATTTGGGGTTTTACCTAAAGAGATTTCAGTGATGAAGGGAATTCAGAGAAATGCAGTTCAGTCGGCATATTGATCGCCAGACCCACGAATGTCAAAAGTTGTATGGGGGAATTCGCGGGTGGCCTGGACCATTCGCGAGTGGTCCGGAGCATATGTATTCTTGCATCCCTATATCTAATAACCACTATAGCGCTACCACAGCCCCGATCACCACAGCTAGTAGTCCACCTGCCGCCTTCACCTCCGCAGCACCATTAGTAGACGGCGGCGAGGCCGGCTCCGTCGGGCTTGCACCCCCACCACCGCCCCCCGCGCCAGCCTCAGTAACTCCAGTAGGCGTATACCTCGCACCTCCCACATTCGTAAAACTCGTCAACCTTCCCGTAGCACTCCCCGTGATCATCCCCGCAACCGGCGCCGTCGCGCCGCGCCAGTAATTCGCCACCGCAGTATCATTCGGGAAGCGGTCATCGACGATCGAAGCATCTTCGGACGCTCGCGCCGCCGGCGGGTACAAGTTCGTGTACGGCACCATGACCGGGGAGGCGCTGCACTCAGCGCTGCTGGCGCTGGCGAGGCGGCTCTGCACCATGGCGCTGGGGAAGGTGGCGTTGGAGAAGCCGTGCGCGTAGTAGCACTCGTCGCAGCCGCGGACGGCGTCGAAGTAGTTGCCCCCGCAGAGACACTGCTGCTCGGCGAGGAAGTCGAGGGGGGTGGTGCCGTTGGAGAAGCAGATGTTTGCTAGGTACTTGACTTGGTCGCAGGGGAAGGGTGATTGGGCGATTGCGGCAATGTGGTCTTCTGTCGTAAGTAGGTATGGGTCCTGGAGTCGGGGAGAGCACATGTTGTCGAGGTAGTCGTGGTTTTTATACTCGTCGTGACTGTCCTGAGCCAGGGCGAGGGGCGCCAGGAGCGCGAGCGCGAGAGAGAGTGAAAGCATGATTATAGTGTTACAAACGGATAGTACGGAATGAATGGCGATATGTAGAAAGAGATGAAATGTCCTTACCTATATATACGCGGCGATACTTCCATCACGATTTCAACCGCAATTTCAACATATGCAATTCTAACACCACGGACAAGGTCACGATTGCTAGTGCCTGTGCACGAACAGCCGCCCCCAACATTCAATTTAATTTTAAATGCAAGGGGCAGCTCTCGAGTATCGGTGCACTGTTGCCTGGCAGCGCGGCTCAATGGCCCCCAACTAGACGGAACGTGCAAGGGATCGCGCAGACGCTTTGTGGCTGTGGCCTGCCTAAACGCCGATCTGAACAACCCCCCCGCTTCGGTCCCCTGACTGCTGTATAAAGTAGCAACCAACGGTAGCTAAAAACAGCAGCTCCAGCACCACAATCTTGGATAATCTATAACATCTTCCAATCTATAATGTATAACATACTACAAAATAGCGAACCCTAGCAGGAATAATTGGATATAAATCTGCGAAATTTCAGGATTGGCCATATTCTCTAAAGACCCACTTTTTAAGTTATATGTCTGCTCTGTTTAGCTAGTTATAGTAGACTTTATTTGACATATTCCGATTCAAAGGTCTCCAGACTTTGTCGTAAAAGCCTAATTGCCCAGGGTCAAGGTAGACCCTCACGGCGTATGCCAAATTCTGGACGTCATCATAATCAAGACTTGTCGACAGCATGTTATCCATCTGTTTGGAAACCTCAGCACTTGCCACCTTCTTCCCAAACGGCATTGATCGCCGATATCCTGGCTACGAGTAGTACGCTTCTGGGCCTAAAAATAAGGCTAATACTGCGACCTTGGCTCAAGAAGCCTGACTCTACTAGTATTGGTGTTAAGTAACTTGGCCTTCACTACCGTTTAGCCTTTGTTGGCTCATCAAGCTCATAACAAAACCAGAGGATGTGTATCAATGGAGTATTTTAACACCTGGAAGGGCTGCGTTATTCAATAGACAACTAAGCAAGCACTCGACTGGGGCCTATATCGACTTGTGCAACGGGGTTGGAGTACATTTTAAGGCTGTGCTCGGAAAAGGCGCTGCAGACTATGAACTAGAAACGCGACTCGTTACAACAATTACAGCTTTTGATGCGCTAGAGAAGAGTAGAGAACACCCTTGCAGTGATACAATCACTGAAGAATAGCGTGAGAAATTTAACGCAGAAGTGGCTATATGAGAGGCTCTGGAGATCGTGATGATAGAAATCAAAGGAGAGAATGCGGAACTGCTAAATGAGATGGAAGCCCTTTACGAAGAAGCAGCAACGCAGAACCAGGAACTTAAAAAGTCACGGGAGATTCTGCTGATAACATCGCGCATACTTCAAGAACGAGCATTAAAGGCGTCTGAAGATTTACAGAAGATTACACACGCCGCAACTTCCCTAAAGCTGGGAAGCAACCTAGAGTAGATTGTATTTTAAACCAGATATATAATCACATTCTATCTATATATATGAACGAAAAGTGATAGGGAGGTGGTGGGATGGGCTTGAGGTAGATTTAACTTCGCAAACCTTACACAGCGCCCTTGCTTAGCAGCACCTCAATGACCTTGTCGTAGCCTCCAGCTGATGCCGCCTAGAGTGAGTTGCCGTAGCATCCTCCTTGCGCATTGACGTCAGTGCCTTTGCTTAGCAGCACCTCGACGACCCTGTCGTGGCCTCCAGCTGATGCCGCCTAGAGCGAGTTGCTGTAGCGTCCTCCTTGCGCGTTAACGTTAGCGCCCTGGCTCAGCAGTACCTTGTTGTAGCCTCCAGCTGATGCCGCCTGGAGCAAGTTGCCGTAGAATCCTCCTTGCGCGTTGACGTCGGCGCCGTCAGGACGCCGGTGTTGGGGTACGGCGGCGGAGTTCTTCGGTGGTGGTGGCCATTGGGATGTAGGATGGTGTTTTGGTGAAGGTGATGTCTGAGTTTGAGGACGAGGACGGTCTGAAGAGAAATTGCTAGGGAGTGACGTCGTAGTTAAATGCCATTGGCAATATGTCGTACTTCTGCGACATGTTTATGGTAGAGGAGCTCCTTCGAGCTAACCACTGCGGTGCCCTTCACAACAAGACCGAGTAAACAGGACCAAGTCGCCACTAGGCTAATGAAAGTGTTTGGTATGCTGTTGCCTATATATTCTGTCTGTTGTCGTCGAAATGGTGGGCGGAAGGATTAGGCTATATAGACGCTTTGGTCGCATTTCAGGCATACGCAGGGATACGCATCCTCCACGCGTGACTTTAGTGTCCCTGAAATAGGAGCCTGATTCTGGAGTCTATATATAACCTAGGTAAACTGAGTGCCTGAGTTGATTTCGATCATAGCTGGATACTGTGATCCCTCGACTCCTCATCAGTCTTTCATATCACAGCCCACTACACCATGTGCCTCCCCACCTTACCCTCGTCACCCCCCCCCGCCGACGCCAACACCGACGCCAACACCGACGCCGACAGTTTATATGACAGCCCACGTGTCTCCCCGCCTTACCCTCGTCTCTCCGCCCCGCCGACGCTGACACCGACTGTGGCCAGGACTTCGAACCCATCCTAACTCGCCGCCATCATCCTCGACTTCTACGCCTTCCTCACAACCCTACACTACCCCACCAGCGGGCTCAAGCTCCCCCCCCCCCCAGCTCTCATACTACACGCCCTCTGAACTCGCCGCCATCATCCTCGACTTCTACACCTTCCTCACAACCCTACACTTCCCCGCCAGCAAGCTCAAGCTCGCCCCCCCTGGCGGCTGGCCAATCATAACCCAAACCAGCAGTCGCTACTTTTCCTCTAAGTCGCCCCTCGCCATCGAAGTCCTGCGCCAGCTAGCCCTCTGCCTAGAAGCAACGCATTTCTCCTCCTTTAGCTCTAAAAGTCTGTCATCAATATCGTGAGCCATTTTGTATATATTCTTCCGGAGAGTTTGGGTTGTCCCTAAAGCAAATAATAGCTTTGACTTTATCGCCGAGACCCGGTAGAAGCAATATTTCAGAGCAGCATCATTCTAGCTAACTCCTGACGCAGGCGCGTGAAAATCGTTGATATATGCATGTGTCGTCTCGGTCTGTTTCTAAATGAAGCCGTTGGCCGTCTTCAAGGGCTTTATCGTTACGCATGTCGACAGATATCGAGGTCCTTCCCTTTAGCGTTAGTATCAGGACATACATGTAACTTGGGGGTTGAAACTTACATTATCACTACGCTGAAAGAATATAAATGGTAAATGATAAAGTATGTTTTAATCCGGAAATACAGTGGCTCAATATCCCAGTCGAGCTGTATTACTTCTTCTGAATATGCTGAGCTGGCAATGCGTACTGGGCGATTCCTCTAAGTAGCTGACCGATAACATAAGCTTGTAACTTGAGCTATTCGGGCTGTTTGTTTCGCTCACAGTGGGTACGGCGATTAGTTCATTCATCGTAGACATGCGCAGTGGATCCAATGGCCAAAGCGTGCGCACCGTGATCCACAGCAGTGCGGGCCGAGTCGCTTCCTCCCTTAATCGATAGTGGCGAGGGTGGATGACCACTATCGATTGGGTGCTTGCGCTCAGCACTTGTTCGCAGAGGCCGTACTCGGGAATAACAAGACTTAAAATGGAAATAGAGGTGACAATGCACGAGGTGAGCACAATATCCAGTGCATTTCCTCCAAACCCATCTCGCAACCTTGCATGGCCCCGAAGAACTACTTCCTTATCGCCACAAGCACCTGCCTACCTGCTAATAGTTTTAACTTCATCACACTCCGGTTGAATCGCTGTAAGCCCACACTGTCATCCTCCGCGCCAAGATTCTATGGGAGCCATGTTATGTGAAGAGGTTTCACCTTGTAGCGACGGGCCATAAATTCCATCCGTTTGCCTCCACACAATGAGAAACGTAGCGAGTGGAAGGTTGGGTGAGTATGCCAATTTGAGATGAATCCATCACTGCCCTCCGCCCATTACCGATGCAACTAATTATCAAAGTTAGTAGTATCCCTTAGATAGGAGCTTCGTGCTCAACTCAACACAGTATCGCTTTAACCCAACCCAACCTCTTGGGACCGCCTTCACCTTAGAGCAGTCCACGACGTTACGTAGGGGTAGTTGGACGTTGACTTACTAGCTAGGTAATGCGGGTGAGTAGCTCTATTACTGCATCGCGGTCGTTTGTTGCGGCCCAGGAGAGTGGCGTCCGGCCAACATCATCTTTAGAGTCCGCGTCGACGCCGTCTTTCGCAAGCAGCAACCTCACTACTGTCTCGTGCCCCTTCTCTGCGGCCGACGAAAGTGGCGTCCGGCCGACATCATCTTTAGAGTCCGGGTTGATGTCGTCCTTCGCAAGCAATTGCTCTACCAACGCCTCGTACCCGTTTGTTGCAGCCCACCATAGTGACGTCCGACTATTATTATCCTTAAAGTCTAGGTCCACGCTCTCCTTCGTTAGCAGTAGCTTTGTAGTCTCCTCGTCCCCGTTTATTGCGGCCATTATTAACGGTGTCTAGCTATCTTCGTTTGCAGAATTTACATTTACACCGTCCTCTGTAAGCAGGAGCTTTACCACAGGCTCGTGCCCGCCTCCTGCAGCCTGTAATAGCGGTGTCCAGCCATTATTATCCTTGGGGTCCGGATCTACGCCATCCTTTGCGAGCAACAACTTCACTACCTCCGTATGCCCGCTATATGCAGCGTGAGATAGCGGTGTCCAACCATTATAATCCTTAGAGTCTGGGACTACGCTGTCCTTTGCGAGCAACAGCTGTACCACCTCCTTATATCCTTCCCTTGCAGGCCATATTAGCGGGGTAAAACCATTCTCATCCTTAGAATTCGGGTCGACGCCTTCCTTCATAAGTAGTAGCTCTACCACCGCCTTATGCCCCCTCCACGCGGCCCGCCATAGCGGTGTCCGACCAGACCTGTCCTTCAGGTCCGGGTCTATGCCATCCTTCTCGAGCAGTATTTTCACCACCTCCTCATGGCCTGCCTCTGCGGCTAAAAGTAGTGGCGTTTGATCGATAGCGTCCCTAGAGTTGGGGTCGACGCCTTCGGTTGCAAGCAGTAGCTTTACCACCGCCTCATGTCCCCTCTTTACTGCCCACGATAGTGGCGTCTGGCCGTAACTGTCCTTCGGGTCAGGGTCCACGCTGTCCTTCGCAGGTAACAGCCTCACCACTGCCCCATATCCACTCTCTGCAGCCAACGACAGCGGCGTCTGACTGTTATTATCCTTTGAGTTAGGTTCGACGCCCTGCTTCTCAAGTAGTAGCTTAACCACTGCCTCGTGCCCATCTTTCGCGGCTAATAATAGCGGCGTCCGACAGAATTCAGTCGTCGCTTGAGCATTAGCTTCTTCTCTTAGAAATTTCTGAGCTGCCGCCTCTTGCCCATAGTTTGCAGCCCATAATAAACCAGAACTTCCGAATTTTTGTACGTTGTGACGTTTCCAGTCTATCGCCCTCAGGGTCTCTTTGGTTTTAAGTGCAGGATGACGCTTTATAAAGCTTTAAGACCAGTTCTTGCCTGGAGGCTTGATCGCCTTATCTGTCGTGGAACGTCAGTGGGCGATACTAAATGCTAGTGAGGGTATAAACTTTATTCGCACATGATTTCCGAGATCAAATGCTAGTTTCAGATGCTTTTCAAGGGCTTTCTCTTCAAACGGAGTGAGGTATAGTTAGCCTTCGCCTTCTCTTCGTTCGAGGGTCGCATACGGTCACGGTGGTAGACGGTAGTGAGAGGGACATCTTTACGCTTTGGACGATGCCCCGCTGAGTTGTGAGTGTTTAAGAGCTCGGGTACAACCTCTTTATATGTTTTGGGAATAGTAAGAGCCTAATGATTAAGCTATAGTAGTGGAAGTCTGTTTTGCAATAAAAGCATGTCCTCTACAAACTAGGGGCGTACTAGGCAATAAAAATATAAATTTCTATAAGGAGCAGTATGGGGCGATAGGGCGGTGGGAGAGGAAAATGGGCGGTGGAGAACGTGGTGAGGTGAAGATTGGAGTGGCTGCACACATTCAACGAATTCCAAAGGCAACAGCCGAATGGTGCTCGATGTGTTTGTTTGCTTGAAAACACAAACTGCGATTACCTCGTTAACAAGGAGTTTCATGATAGAATCGAGGAGTGTGACTGGCTACTGCGGAAGTCTTGAGTCAATCTTGCCAGTGACATATAATTATCACTAGTACAGAAGCTTGCTATGGCCGGGTAGGTATATTGCTTTGATCGGCAGTCCTTAAGATCCCCGTCAAGTCACTCCAATTCTTCTAAATTTACCTTCTTCCTTCCTTACAAGTGCATCTTCACCAATTCAGCGATGTCGCGTTGTATGCCCGACCCCAAACTTTTCCAACGAGTGATTTCGCACTCTTAAGCAGCTTCCCCTCGCCTTCTACGCCACCCCCTCGAGGCATTCCAATGATCCATAATGCTGTAGCAAGCGCCAACATACTTAAGATAACAGGCTGCAAGACCTCAACGCCGTTTTTCTGGGCGATAGCACCAACCGCGAAAGGGAGAACGCAAGCGCCCCCACCTCCGAAAGCGGCGCCGAAGCCGATAGCACCGATGTGGAGACGACGCGGGAGATGGCGTGTTGTTGCGACGACGACAGCTGGAAAGAGAGGGCCAAGAAAGAAGCCCAAGAAGGCGATGGAGATTGACGAGGCGACAAAGAAGGGAACCAACCAGAAGAGAAGATGGGAGAGTATACTGAGGAATAGGTAGCCGGGAATTGCTAGGCTTACGCCCAGTCTGGGGGTAAGAAGCCTAGGACAGCACGGCCAATAGTAATACCTAGCCAGAATCTGGAAGCGTAAGTCGTCGACGTTAGTTAAAAAGGGCTTTGGCGGGCAAGGAGACAAGACGAAAAGGGGGGAAATAACGCACCCTGTAGCACTTATTCCAGATGCGAACGGGTCGCCACCTCGAACCTTGATCATAAATGTCACGATCCAGCCACCGAGTGCAACTTCGACTCCCATAGCCTCAAGTCAAGGAGAGTAAGGCGATAAACTAGAAACCTCACGAGAATAACATGTATGAAAGAATCATATACAAGGTCAAGCCCTTTATCTGAAGCCCTTACACAAAGAATTTGTTCTGCAGGAGCGAGCTACTATGCGGGATATCTCCCGTGTCGGGCCCTGGGAGGGAGCCATACTGCCCGGTCAGAAGATTGACATGAGTATGGTCTTCACGGATACCAGGAGCGAGGCACGCATATACTGCCCTGGCTGCAGTTATACATGCGACAACTACTCTGATGCCGGCACATAGTGGTATGTCAGCAATTGGCAAATCCAACTACCAAGCGCGCCTTTATTAACTATATCTAGCATTAACTGTGGAATATCGTTTAGTCGTATCATCGACCTTTCGGACAGCGACGACGGACAACCAGCTTCCCAAAGTACCAAAGTGAGAAATTCACACAGCCCTTAGACCAAAGAAACCCATTCCCGCAGCTCCAATTTTGGAAAACCAGCTTCTAGACTAGAGGGTTTGGTCCGAGCCGGCTACCCGTGGTCTATGGCGGACAGCGCTCCTGGGGAACCGGCGTGCAACCAAAAGACGAGATTTTCCGCTTCAAACGAGTTATAATCATATGTCGGCGCAGGCTTGGTAGAAACCAGACCTTAGGATCGTTCGCCTTTGCTACAGCAGGACATAAGGCAGACTCGGAAAACTACATGGATATAGACTCGTTTCACGACACTGACGGGGATGGCGAACCTGCAGCTACGGACTATATAGATAGGCATAGTCTCGCTTCACTATCAGACTATGTTTGCAATTACAATTTCGAAAATGGCCGAAGATACCACAACTCAAATCTCGCGACCTACCACCTCCCTAATGACGAACGGGAACAAGAACGCCTAGATCTCCAGTACGCCGCCATTGTTCCTTTACCCGTCCATCTACCGTCAGTCGAATCGAAATCATAGCGTCGCATGCACTTTGCCTAACGCAGGCTCATCCCAATCTGCAACGCTCCACTCGTCCACACTCTACAGAGTACACTCAAGTACGATTACCAAGCAAGCTACAGAGTACACTCAAGTACGATTACCAAGCAAGCCTTAGTCGTAGCTTCCTCAGAACTTTCCAGTTCTTAAAATGGAAGGAACGATTATTAAGCAAAGTCACAGTCGCAGCTTCCTCAGAGCTTTTCAGTTCTTAGTATGGAAAGAACGATTACCAAGCAAGCCCCAGTCGTAGCTTCCTCGAAACTTTCCAGTTCTTACTATAGAAGGAGCGATTACCAAGCAAGCCTGCAGTCGTAGCTTCCTTGGAGCTTTTAAGTTTTTTTTTTTCGATCACTACGTAGCTGTACA
Source organism: Pseudogymnoascus sp. VKM F-4281 (FW-2241) (assembly GCA_000750745.1). Lineage (NCBI taxonomy): Eukaryota > Fungi > Ascomycota > Leotiomycetes > Thelebolales > Thelebolaceae > Pseudogymnoascus > Pseudogymnoascus sp. VKM F-4281 (FW-2241). The sequence goes on from JPJV01000851.1 coordinate 9,662, forward strand.
GGCTGAAAAACTACCGGTAATTGACTCTGGTTTCATACTAAAAGTGCGGGGTTATCCGTCAGAGGGTAGAGGAGACACGGTAACGTTCGACCGAACAACAACAACATTACTCTTACTATCTCGAGAGAGCAAGTAAGCTTGATCTGATAAAGAAGAAGATTCATTCATTTCTCTGTGCCATTAAGAGGCGCGATAACGAGCACGTAAAAATAATTTCTGGTGTCGATTTTGAGCTCTACAACTGGAAGGTATGCATTCCAGAAATAACAAAGTCTTATAGTCTTAGAGCAAGGTCACAATGATTCTGGATTGATGTACTCACGATGCTGCATTACACAAATTATTAGTTAATAATTTGTAACTAACGTGTATGTACACCGAGCGGGCCATGGCACCGAACGGGCCACTTCCTAGGTACATCGCAGAAAAATAAAGGA
>JPJV01000861.1:0-10288 GCA_000750745.1 Pseudogymnoascus sp. VKM F-4281 (FW-2241)
TGGTGGGAGGCGGGTTGGTGAGGGTGCTGATTGAGGCGAGAAGGTGGGCTTGCATTTCCGAGGTTGGTTTACCGAAGAGGTTGAGTTCCTCCCTTTGCTCGACTCGCGGTGGGGAGCGTGATGCTGGTGGCGTGCTACCAGATATCGAGTATTTTTCTATCGCGGACTTTAAGTCCTTTTCGTACTGCCTAGCCCTCACCCCAATGGCCTCGATATCCTGCCACGAGAATTCCCACTCCAGAACCGGCGGCGCGGCCGACGTGATAATACTACCCCTCGACAACGGATGATCAGGCTGATGCTCCCTTAGCAGACGCAGACTGCGTCCCGCTTCGAATAGGATCTGCATATCCTCCTCCGGCATAAACGACGGAACCCTCGACTCATCGAGCACGAAATCAGGGGTCCGGATCTCCACCCCCTGCTCGTCGATCCACAACCTATCCTCCGCCTTTACAAAGCTCTTCCCCACGCTTCCCTTGACGAGAGGCATGCCCGTCTCGCGCTGGATGCCAAGCCATTCCCCTGCAAAGTCCAAGAACGGGCGGGACACGCGGGAGAGCACTTCGAGGAGGATGGTCTGGGTGGAGTCTGTTCTGTGCTCGGTCTGTTCGATGAAGTGGAAGAGGTGGGAGAGCATGACTTCGTCGTTTGGGGCGGAGCCGGCGGCGAGGATGAGGTCGTGGAAGATGGAGAGGAGGCGGGAGACGAGCTGGAAGAGGGATTGTAGTTTGAGGATGCTCTGGAGCGAGGAGGCGGGGATGTTGAGGTGTGATTGGAGCGTGGAGAGGACGGTCGCTACGGCATCGGCTAGTGCGATGTGCCCCGGTGATCGATGTTTGGTGTAGGCTTTGTCGGTAAACGAGCGGAGGGCTTTCGTGGTATTCCCACATTGTAGAAAGAGGGCTGTGACGTCGTGGGTGAGCTCTGTGCTGCAGCCAGACGTACGGACGGACTTGAGTGTGCACTCAAACTCCCTGGTTTCCTCGTTCCAAACAAACAGCACCGAGTTCCTGCCCAGACCTAAGGCTAGCAGTGACGATGCATAGGCTGACCCGCTGACAACAAGAGCATCTTGGTTGTCGATTTGAAGTGGATTTGTGTCGTCGGCGACTGCGGCGTCGAATAGTTGTGGTCCCCCCTCCGAGATGTAGCACGTTTGTGGCGCCTCTTCCCTCTGTTCATCAAATGCATCCCAAGTAAGATAGTTTGCGCTCTTCAGCTCCTCCTCGGGCGCAAAGGACCATATATCAACATATCCATCGCCCTCTTCAATGTTTACTTCCTCGCCCCTTTCGCTCAAAGGCGGCGGCGTGCTGGCCGAGATGATCGAGAGTTCGGGGCTTTCAAATGGGAAATCAGGCAAGGCAAAGAAGCCGCCATTGTCTGCATGGCCGATTGTCTGTTCCGGTAGCTTGTCGGTGATATCTATACATCATTAGCATAGACAATGGATTTCGTGCAAGCGCTACTATTACCGTCCAACTTAAGTTGCGAGAACAAGAAACTGTACGAGTCTTCGGACTCTGGGAAGTACCTCGACGTTGCCCATAGATCAGGAATCGCAAAGGCGTTCCCTGGATCTTCGCCGTCCTCCATTATGGATTTATGTTGACTCTAGTGCTTCACTTTCATTCGGTGGACGCGTCTCGTCGCGACAAGTTGATGCAGCTGCGGTTGTTCCCGGCGCTAGTGCCGGCCTTGCATGATGAAGCCCAAGGCTGAAGGGCGCAACGGACAGAAAACCCAAACAGATTTCCATCGGACCCCTCGACCAGGAATCCAATTCCTTTCACACATACAATTTAATTTAAAGATTTACGCTCTATATATCCATTATACAGCTAACAACGCTGACCCTCGAGAATGCCACCGCGAAAGAAGACTAGGGGTGGTGGGCGCATCGCGTCAACTCCTGGCCACGATGATGGGGATTCAATGGTTGTCGACACTCCAGAAGAGCCGGAATCGCCTCAAAAGCCAGCCTATGATCCATTACAAGACCCATGGACGGATGAGCAGGAGACATCCCTGTATAAAGGCATAATCAGGTGGAAACCAGCAGGTAAGACCCTTTCACCTTTCACATGGGAAATGGACAAAATCTAAAGTGGTCTCAAGGCATGCACAAACACTTCCGCATGATCGCACTATCAGAATACCTTCGGAATCACGGATACAAGGCAGACGTGCATACAAGGATACCTGGCATCTGGGAGAAGCTGGGCCGATTATACAACCTCGAGCTCATCGATGAGCGCGAAAACACACTCGACTTTGCCGAAGACGAATCAGGAGAGGACAAATTTCTGGAGTTCTCCCTGCCTGAGGACGAATTCGGCGAGATGATGTGGACTCGTGGCCAAGTGTCCAGCGAGGCACTCTCCTCTCCGCCGCAGATAAACGCACCGCCAGATCTCCCGCCGCCCAAGAAGCGCAGGCGCGGCGAAGCGGCTTCAAATCGGGCTAGCACCGTCGATGATACGGATGATGCGCAGACGTCGCCGCCGCCGCCCTCCTCGGCGACTCGGCCTGGTCGTGGCCGCGGCGGACGTCGTGGTCGCGGACGAGGGGTTGGACGAGGCAGGGAGTCGAGTGAGAGGCAACAGAGCAAGGAGACAACAGCTGAGCCTACAGACCAGGAGGAGGTGGAGGAGACGGGGGATGATGGAGATGAAGATGAGGCGGAAACTGCGGAAGAGACCGCTGAGGACGGGAGTCCTTCTCCGCAACCTGCCAGCACAAGAGGGCGGGGGAAGGGGAGCAGGGGAGGCGGCAGAGGGCAAGGCAAGAGCCGGCGTGGGAGGAAGCGGGGTAAGTAACCTAGGTGGTACTTGTTTATGTTCAGTATATCTACTCAAAATATCAACACGATTATATGAGGATGAGAATTGAAGCCATAACGCCGAGTTCGCTATATCGCGATTGAAAGGCGCGCCGGAATAACCAAACTCCGAGACGGCTGCACCCGGCTGTTCTATCATGTGGACGTACCCTTCCTTCCACCCGGCTGTGCTGATGGCTATAAATCACAGTATAATTGTGTCCAGGATGGACGATTTAACGATTTCGGAGATTCCATATTGGACTGTACCATAATGTAAATAATCATATGTACCAGGTGGCAAATTGTGGAGATGTCGTATTGTATGCAGGCCGACATGGATGCATCAGCCGCGTGTGACTTGGTAAGACGGCGGCGGGTTGGAAAAGCCGAGGCTCAATCGCAACCCACTCCAAAGCCGAAGACATCTAACTAGTAAATGACGCTCGGTACACACCTTCCACAATTATTTACGTGTGATATCTCATTTCAGAACCCTCTCTCCTTCTCCTCATTCATATCCAAGTCTGAGGCATGTTGAACGTGTTTGCAAAGAGCCGTGTGTCGTCATCAGCACTGAGAAGCGGTCTACAGTCTATGCGAACGTCGAGAGTAAGTCGGGGTTACGGAGCTTCCACCGAGTTCGAGAATCCTGCGGGAGCTGACATTTTTCAGACAATTACTCCAATCATGACACGAAACAACAGCTCTCTGCCAGCTGGTATGTCTTCCTCGCCGCTCGAAGCGTTATCTAAGCCCCATTGAGCACATGCTAATTCGCAGACAGGCTACAAGGAGGATAACTCGAAGGGTCCTATGCTCCGATTTGAGGAGTCTCTTCCCAAGCTCCCAGTGCCAACTCTAGAGGAGACGGCAGCGCGCTACGTCAAGTCCGTTCACCCGCTCGTGTCAGCGAGCGAGTTTGAGCACACAAAGAAGGTCGTGGCTGAGTTCGTCCAGCCCGGCGGCATTGGCGAGAAGCTCCAGAAGAAGCTGGTCGCCCGCCGCGAGGACCCCAAGGTTGCCAACTGGATCTATGAGTGGTGGAACGACGCAGCATACCTCTCATACCGTGACCCTGTCGTGCCATACGTCAGCTACTTCTATTCACATCGCGATGACCGCAGGCGGCGCGACCCATCCAAGCGCGCAGCTGCCATCACCACCTCCGCTCTGGAGTTCAAGAAGCAGGTGGATGCCGGCACTCTCGAGCCAGAGTACATGAAGAAACTCCCAATTGCCATGGACAGCTACAAGTGGATGTTCAACTGCAGCCGTGTCGCAGCCAAGCCTGCTGACTACCCCATCAAGTTCAACCACGAGGAGCACAAGTACATTGCTGTGGTTCGCAAGAACCAGTTCTACAAGGTCTTTACCGAGGTCGACGGCCAGCAGCTCAACACCGCCGAGCTCGAGGCTCAGTTCCGCCGCATCTACGAGATCGCCGAGACTGTCCCCGCCGTCGGTGCCCTCACCTCCGAGAACCGCGACGTCTGGACCGACGCCCGCGACATCCTCCTCAAGGCCCACCCAGCCAACGCCAAGGCGCTGGAGGCCATTGAGGCCGCCTCTTTCGTCGTCTGCCTTGATGATGCCGCACCCGTTACCCTCGAGGAGCGCGCGCACCAGTACTGGCACGGTGACGGCAAGAACCGCTGGTTCGACAAACCCATCCAGTTCATCATCAACGACAACGGAACCTCCGGCTTCATGGGCGAGCACAGCATGATGGACGGCACCCCCACCCACCGTCTGAATGACTACGTCAACGATGTCATCTTCAACAACAAGCTCGACTTCTCCGCCACAAACGTGCGCTCTTCCCTCCCCGAGCCCGCCCCAGTCAAGTTCCACGTTACCAAGGACGTCGCCGCCGAGATCCACCGCGCCGAGAAGGACTTCGCCGATGTCATCGGCCAGCACGAGCTCCGCGTCCAGGCCTACCAGGGCTACGGAAAGGGCCTCATCAAGAAGTTCAAGTGCTCCCCCGACGCATACGTGCAGATGGTCATCCAGCTCGCGTACTTCAAGATGTTCGGCAAGAACCGCGGTACCTACGAGTCCGCCGCCACCCGCCGCTTCCAGCTCGGCCGCACCGAGACTACCCGTACCGTGTCCGATGATTCGGTCGCCTTCTGCAAGGCCATTAGCAACGCCGATAACGACTCCAAGACTACAGTTGAGCTTTTCCGCAAGGCTATCAACTCGCACCTCGAGTACATCGCTGCTGCGTCTGACGGAAAGGGTGTCGACCGCCACCTGTTCGGTCTTAAGAAGCTTTTGGCGCCCGGAGAGGAGGTGCCAGCTATCTACAAGGACCCAGCGTTCTCGTACTCTAGCAAGTGGTTCATCTCCAGCTCGCAGTTGAGCTCCGAGTACTTCAACGGCTACGGGTGGTCGCAGGTTGTTGACGACGGATGGGGAATTGCCTACATGATCAACGAGAACAGGTAAGCGCATTCTAGAATTCTAAATTTTGAATAATACTAACTATATACAGCTTGCAATTCAACGTTGTCTCCAAGGGTCTTGGAAGCGAGAGAATGAGCTTCTACCTCAACGAAGCGGCTGGTGATATCCGCGACCTGATGCTCCCAACTCTTGAGGCGCCAAAGGCTAAGTTGTAGATGCGGATCGAAGGGTGCTAGGAGCCGCAAGGTGTAGATGGACGTAGATGCTGGTGATGTGATGTATATCCTCACTGTGGTTTTTGTATATTATGGTAGAAAGCGTATGGGATGAGGGAATGGGACAAGCAATAGATAGCTTATACATAAACATCATCCATTTGACCCCATATTAGAAAATTCATTTAACGTTCAGGAGTGGAGCTTAATAGCAAAATAAATCCGCTTCTGTGGTCCAATGGTTAGGATTCCACCCTTCCAAGGTGGAGGTTCGTGTTCGATTCACGGCAGTTGCAATTCGCAATATTCGCAAGATTATATTTTTTTATGCCTCTTTTTTTTTTTAATACTTCTCTTTTAATACTTCTCTTTTAATACTTCTCTTTTAATACTTCTCTTTTAATACTTCTTTTTTACACGCATGGATATTTCACATAATGATACAATGAAAGGCGTCATAATCACAAAGACGGAAGACTGAAAATAAACTTGCTAGAGTTATATATTCTTGTACACAAGAAAAACAGGCTGGTCGCCATATATAAAACGAGCGACGCGTATGGTGTGCTGTGGTATCTACTTCTACACTCCTCCGCTGATTCCTTTATTCAGAAAAGGCGGTGCTTCTAACCATACCTCTCATCACAGCCAATTCTTCATTCACAAGCCATTATTAAAACCCAATGAAACCCCGTCATAAACCGCCGCGGCGAAATCTTTCCCAATCCCAACTCGCCGGGATAATTATGCCTGAATGGCCCCGGTGATGGCATCGTACTTCCCGCTGACAACCTTTCGTACACTCTCTACCTTCGTCCATTCATTCTCCTTCCCTCCATCGGCACCCTTTGCCGCGCCCTCATCCGCAAATGGATCCGGCTCTGCGCTCTCTAGACCCTTCCCTTTGCCCTCCACTTCCGCCGCACCAGACTTCCAGCTGACCCCAAGCCCGCTCCCAATCACGCTCCCAGCAGGCACGGAAATCTCCCACTTCGCCTCTACAACCCCCGGCAAGACCTGTCCCCCCTGCTCACCCAGCAGACGACACAGGACCTTTTTCGGAGCTCCGGGCTCGAGCAGGACGTCGCCCAGGCGCCAGAAAACTAGATTCTTGTCCTTGACGTGCGTACCTGATGGCCTCGTTTGTGCGCTCGTCGCCTTGGCACCTTCGTACGACACGATCAGTGTGAGGTTGCTCAGCGTCAGCGGCTCGGATGAGTATGCAGGGTTGAGCGAGTACTCGACTACGACGCCGAGTTTGTCGTCTGAGGGCTTCCATGCTGGCTTGATGAGGAGTGGTATGTGTGAGTTAAGGTTGGACGGGTCCGTGTGGACCTTGTATTTAAAGGCGCAGTTGGTCCGTTTGAGCTCTGAAAGTTGAATAGTGTATTCGCCATGTCGGTCAGGCAGTTCTGATTCTGTTAAGAATGCCTTGTTTGGCGCGATCGCTTCGAGACCGCTGAAGTTGAAGAGTCGAATGGCGGCAGTGTCTAGTTAACCATTAGTTTACCCTCGATTATGATGTATTTATTTCCAATAACTTACCTGGTATTTCCGGTGAAGATACCGGTTGCACGTACGATAGAGCCATTTCGCCTATAACGGTAGCGGTTTTAATCTCGCCGTTCTCAGAAAGCAGGTTCACTGTTTCAATGACGGACGAATTGAGACCCGGTCTAGTCATCTCGGGATGCCTAATATGCCCACCTCCTGCAGATGTCGAGGAACGTATCGAATCAGCCGACGACCCAAGATCACTGGCTGTTGCTGCTAGATTGGCAGCTCGGCCGATCCCCTGGGAGCCAGCCGGAGGCGCAAAAGTGCTAACACCGGGGCTACGTTGTGACTCGGGCAAAACTACCTCAGGCCCTGGGACATACATCGAATTTCTGACATCTCGGCGTCCTCGTACCGTCCCAACTTTTCGTGACGGCGCGGGGAGGTTGGCAGAACGGAGCGTATTTGCAACACTTGACAAAGCAGCCTGGGCGTCTGCATCTTCCTCTCGGATAGCTTGTTGTGCGATGTTGAGCTTAAATGCTGGAGTCGCCTCGTTCTCACTGTTCGCTTCCCTTTGAGCCTGGGATATAGCATCGTTGGCAGCGGGCGGAACAGTGAAACCGTCTGCATCCAGTTGGTTGGCGTTAGAGCTTGCCCCGTCAAGTTGCGATGGCGGTTGAGGGGTTGCTGCATCTACAAAAGCCCCATCCCCCGCTGAGCCTCCATTTACGTCACGTGCAGTATCTGTTGTTCTATGTTCACTGTCGGCGGAAAAGGGTTGTTCGGGTGAAGGCAGTTTCGACGTTCTGGGTGATGTTGCTGGTGATTCCGCAACTGCGCCCAGATTGCTGTTCTGCCGCGTGTTATCGCGTAGATTGCTAGAAGAGGCACGCGGAGACGGTGCTGGCCGGCCGTCTCTGCTCCGAGGGGGTGCGCCAAGGGCAGAAAATCCTTTAGATGGAGAGCTGGATCGGCCAAAAGATCCCGCGTGTATGCTCTGCCGTCTTCGGTTCATTATTGTGCCAAATCGCTTTAGAGTGCTCTCTTTCTTGTGTTCTTTGACGAGACGTTAGGCTCAACTCAGGCACATGGACTGATAAACTTACCGGACGACGCGTCATTTCTAGCAGAGTGCAAGCTTGAGCTGTCTTCAACGGGCATCCTCGGCGGCGGCGGAAGTGCTATGTTGGCACTGCTTGAACTGACAGTGGAGCCGGTGCGAGCAGCAGTCGCCCTCCGCTCGAGCTTAGGCTTCCCCTGTGTAGCATTGGTGGCGAAATTGTGGATCTCTACGGTAGTGTCTACGTCTAATAGCGAGGTAAGAGCTGCTTCTGTCGATGCTTTGTTCCTTTCAACCTGGTCCATCTCGTGGGTTTCGAATTGGGTGAGCACATCCCGGAGATGGTTGAGTCGAGTCTCATCGACGGCCTGGAGCTTCTCGAATATAAATGGGGCCTGCGATTCCCACTCTGACGTTACGGTATTCAGCTTTTGTGTTGCCTGTTGGGACTTCGTTTGGTTGGCTTTTGGGCCCTTCTTTGCCAGTTTGTCCACAGTGTCTTGAGCTGATTCATATTCCTTCGCCATCTGTGTTAGGTGTCCTTGTATAGTGAGCATGGATGCCATCTCCTTGTTTTTTGTGGGGAACTGTCGCAGCGGCTGCTCCACGTCCTTCTCTATTCCCTTTGAAAGAATTGCGTGCGATGTCGCAGTCTCATCGACCCAGGAGACTATCTGTGACCATGGGGCAGTGAATATCCTGCAAATCATGTCAGCTTTAATTCGCTGATGAGCAATCCAAGCTTTTCGTACCCCATCTCGGACATGGCGTCAGGTAGTGGTCTCCGTGCAAGCTTTTTAAGGCCTTGTACATATAGATCCTCGACCTTCCGGCGCTCCTGTCGGGGTGTTAGTGACGCCATTAGAGTGACGTTTCTGGACAAACAAACATACCTGGAGCCAGTCCGCAATCTCCGTATTGAGTTTCCCCACGCGCTTTACGCGCTCACTGAAAATATTAACTGCCTGTGAGGGTGGCAGCGACGCCTGTAGAATGTCAATTACGTCCCGCGCAAGCCGGTCTCTAAGGACAACAATCTCACCAGCATTCCAGGATACTCCTGTCGCACGAGACCCTCCATTGCGAGGTCTTTGGATCAGTTTACGATCTGCGGGTATCTGGCAGCGTCCATAAGACAGCACCGGCTGTCAGCAGTAAGAATAACAGGCGTGGTTGTGAGAGGTGGGTGCGAAGTAAAATATGCTCATAATGTGTACTGGCCGTTTGTGTTGACATCGACATGGAAGCCCGTCCTTAATCGACTGATGCATCGCTCTTGGCGTGCGGCCGCATTAATCCCGGTTATTGTGGCAATTACCCCACGAACTGATAGACCCCTGTCGTGTCGCGTCGGAAAAATGTGAGGTAACGGGCGACTAACATCGGATGAACTCTGAAATAGGAAATAAGAGCAACTAGAACTCTTCATAAATATTTATAATATCTCACTATTGGCAAGCAGACGAGGCGCGCATAGAACATATTGCTTTGAAGAAATCTCTTATACTCTTTCCAACGAGATAATATTTGGCCATGGCCGACAACACAGACTGGAAATCAGGTCTTTCCGCCACAGTTCGCTTTGAGAATGTCGAAAGCATGTACGTGTGCATTCCCTTTCTCAAGAAGAATACTAACATTGCCTAGCCAAAAGGGAATAGAAGCTGCAGGCGAGCCGTCAAAAGCCAAGGCGCAAAAAGCCGCCTTCGCCGCCGAAACTGAAGCCTATCAGGACTCCAGCTCGTTGGTAAGTCTGGCTGGTTGCTATTATCATGTTGTTTCTATTTCTGTCAATTCCATTACTGCCATAACTGTTGTTAAGGAGATATGTCATCATGTCTTCTCACTCCTGCGTTCCCTGTTGCGTGTGTCTCTTAACAATAATGGTGGTGGTGATGCGCCTGGCTACCTCGCAAGAAGGAGCCTTCAATTGAATGAAACTCATATTCCCAGAGGACCAATGGCTCGATTCTGTTGCACTGTAATATTCTTTTGATTTTTTGGCTCTCCATTCCTTTGGATCATGCACAGGGGCCCAGCCAGGTAGAGTGGATCAGCGATCAAACCTCACCGCACATTGCCTTCTTGCATGATTGCAACGCCGCTTTATTGTGTTGACAAATACTAGGAAGCATATAAAGCCGTCTGCCTCGCCCTCTCTTCTACTACTTCACCCACCTCACACACCTCGCTGCCCATATCTCCAGCACCAATGACAACTTCACAGCCTGCCACGACCATTGGCCCCTATCACCCCTGCCACCTCATCTCCACCTC
>JPJV01000865.1:0-43563 GCA_000750745.1 Pseudogymnoascus sp. VKM F-4281 (FW-2241)
GCTGGGGCGTGGGCTGGGTTATGCGTGGTTTCGGGGTGGTGGTGGGGTGGTTGTCGGAGGCGGCGAGGGCGGCGAGGAAATCGGGGTCTGCCCCGAATTCATCGTCGTCGGCCATGCTGGTGTGACTGTTGTTGAGAAGGTCGAGGTGGAAGATTGTAGGTTGTGACGCAAGGCTGAAGATGCTCCAGCCTCCAGCCTTATGGCGGTTCGTCCCATCATTCGCTTCTTGGTGGTGGGTCTCCTTCTCCAGACAACATTCTTGGCGTTTTTGACGCTTCTTAATATAGTTTTTTGAACGTCACCGATTTACGTTAGGATTGCTTCAAAAATTACAAGAAATATCATGGCAACAGCTGGAGGAGTTTGCCAAGACAAATGTTTATCTACTCTGGTAACACTCAGCGTGACTTGTACAGTACAATACAATATTCTTCCCGACTGGATTCCCCCACAACACTCTCATATTACTACATCGATTTGGAACGGAAGCACGGGTAAGCGAAAAGACCCATGATCACTCTTTTGATTCATCTATGCAATTCCATTCCTGCTGTGTTACCCCTGGCCATCTATTATCCCACGGCGCGGTGACCTCACCCACTCCTCTTCGTAGCGCTCGTCAATGCTTTCGTAAAATATCATGCCGTAATCAGCCGTCGATGGGATCGCAGTTAGGCCGACAGCAAATCAGATAACAACCCTTATATGCCAGAATGCTTTTGTTCATAGTCCAGCCTGCTCCACGCTCATGGGGCTCCCGTCGTTTCTCCTCCTGGTCCCTGCGCCCTTTAACTGGCCAGCCCTTCGCACTTGATGCGGATTAATCATGCCGGCATCGTCATCTTCCATATCTTCATCACTGTAGCCCCGGGCCGTATTAAGCACCTGCACGTTGTCTGGCCGACTCCGCAGCCATTGCATCCTAGGCCCACTGCGTGCCCGTTCACTGACTCTGAAGCCATAGATTCGAGGCTCGTACACTTTGCCTTTACCCAGACCAGGGCCCAGGTTGTGCGCCAACATACCATTCACCATTGGCTTATCTTCACCATCGTTAGCCCGAGATGACGAGAGAACCTCGGTGGCCTTCTTGGAGAGGTCGTAGTCAGGGAAGGTCATGAGGAAGAGGGACCCGAAAGTCCGGCCAAAGAACGCGCCGTCTACGGTTTGGAACCGTGAGTTTGGTGGAACGTAAACGTCGAGACAGCTCGGGCAAAACAGCTTCACAGTGTCATCTCCCGGCACATCAGATAGACCCACGGGTAGAGTCCTGGCATGGTCGCAGTTCGTGCGCGGGCAGTTTCCGAAGTGAGATAGCTCATATTTCTCGCTCATTTGTTGAATGCCGGCCCGAGAGCATATGTAGCGCTGGTGGATAAGTCCGTAGAGCAATTCGGCTGAGGATTCGATAACTGAGAGATCCGATGACATGCGGTTCTGGCGGCGCTCCGAGAGCCGACGTGCTGCGCTTTCAAGGGACTCGTCGGGATCCTCGTCATCATCCTCCTCGTCTTCGTCCTCGGTGTCTTCGGGTTCAACATCTAGAATCATCTAGGAGGGGTCAGCATTGAAATAGGTAATTCAAAAAATGGAGAAGGAAAGATCTAATGCGCACCTCTAATGCCTCCTTGTACATTGGGACTTGACCCTGTAGGCCCGTAAGATTAAAGTCATCTTCAATAAAGTCTTCCGAAACTTCGGCGAAATATTCGTGCCCCAGGAGGGAGCAGAACGAGGAGATCCACGATTCGGGGTTGGCAGACGAGGACGACATCTCAAGCAGGCTGTCAAGAGATTGCCTGATGATTTTATGCTCTCGTCCCTAAGCTTCAATTTGCCCTCTCAGCAGCGCGCTTGGTTTTGTTATATCCGATTTATGAACGTAGAAGCTCAGCGGCTATAGTACGGCAGCCTCAAGCTGCAGTAGCAAGAAGGCGGGGGATCGAAAATAGAGAGTCGGCACCCTGTGTAGGATATCCGAACAGTATATTGGTATACTCTGAGGGATTGAGGTAGTTGTCGCTTATCTGGAAGCAGAGCTGGTGTCCCAGCGAAGATGCAGATCACGGATGGCGGGGTCGAAGGGCGATAATCCGTTTGCACGCGCTGCAGCCAGAGGGGGAAGGTTGGACCTGGAGAGGACCGCTATACTTTATTTGCTCAACAATAACAGCAAACTGGTATGGAGAAGGTTCAATATAACCTTTGACAGTCGAAACTTTTGGTATTTGCGCGAGTTGCTCTCTGAATATCGCGGCTCGCAATGAATTCCGAGCGTGGGCGGTGCTCTCATCATCGCGCTAAAGCGTATTCGGAAATACGTAAACGCCAAGCATAACACGTGACTATTCTATTTTCTGAGAATACAAAGGGCGTCAACAAAGGTGTTTTGTTCTGAAATACAACAATTTTTTTGAATGGCGAGATGGCAAGCAAGGAACTACTAGCTTATTTTCATTTTGTTTACCGGCTGTTAGTTTTTCTATAATTAAGGGTCAATTTTTAGCTGTTAAGCAAGACCCTGGAAATAAGGACACCAAGCCAACCTGTTTCCTCTATCAACACGCCATGCCACTGTTTGCTCCACATGAAAATGAAAACCGCATCCTGCTCCAGTGTATACATTCAAAGAGACATAGAAGGCCCTGTTCTGAACTGACGTCTGGAAACATCCGGTGTTTCCCACCATAATACACTACTGTAGACACCGTGATAGGTATTCCACAAACTTTGTATGCATGCCGCGCCGGCATCGGTGAGGAGGTGTATGGATGGTGTCTTTGGACAAGGTCAGGTGAGACTTTTGTCTCTCCACCCAAATAGAGTATATATACCGGAGCACCGAGTCATTATGTTTAAAGATTGATAGCTGGCAGTGAATATTATTTTCCAGGCTTAACTGAAATTGATATCCACGTTTTTAATGCTTCACAATTGGGGTCATTGTCTTGCGGCTTAACATCTATCGGCGTCTTTTCATCCAACATCCAACTTGATATTCAATCCATGGTTAAACGTGCCGCTTGAACCGGTTGGCTACCTCAAACTTGGCGATAGCACCAAATAGTGCTCCCAAAGTGAATATCTGTGTCACAATATTCACTCAGTGCAACAGAATAAGCTCGGAATAAAGAGCGGTAGTGCTACATTTTCAGGTTGACATTTGCTTGTATCGGCTTCAGTTACTGAGTCTATTTACCACTCTCTACTTCCAGCCCCACGCATACAGTCACATTCCAAGGTCGATATCTCCTCATATCAACTTCAAGTACCGAGTCTATTGACTACCCTCTTTTCAGGTCGATACATGTTTATATTGACTTCATTCAACTCTACTTACCACCTTCCACCTTAAACACTGCACATACTATTCCAAACCATGGATTCGGCAGACCCGAATCATTCCGAGCAGGTACTGAAATCATCCTATCTGTAAGCGATGTCCAGCTCACAGTCTCTAGGTTTACGGCACTCGGATCTCGAAGGAAAATGGATATGATGACAATAGCTACACATATTATCCCGTGGCCATTATAGGCGCTGGGGAATCCGGGATTGCCATGGGTTGCCGTCTTAAGGAAAAGTTTGGCTTTGACCAATTTCGCCTTTTTGACAGGCAGTCAGGCATTGGCGGGACATGGTGGATCAACAGATACCCAGGAGTGGCATGCGATATGTAAGATATTATGTCTTAACTTCTTGTTATGCTTTTTTTGCACACTAATATTTTTCACAGCCAAGCCGCCTTCTACTCATTCTCTTTTGCTCCCAATCACAAGTGGTCTTCACTGTATCCTCCTGGGTCAGAGATTGTCAAATACCTTCAAGGTGTCTGCGAGAATTATGAAATTTTTGACAAAATCCAGCTTAATAGCGAAGTTACCTCATGTCGTTGGAACGAGGCTGAAGGTGTCTGGGAGTTGACAATACATGAACTCGTGAAGGGAGTTGGTGATTTAAGCACCTATGATCGAGTCACATTGTTGAAGAATCAAGGCGAGAGTTCAGTGTTTGTCCGCTCGGAAAAGATAAGAGCCAAGATATTGATCAGTGCAGTTGGAGGGCTGGTAGAACCCAACCGCATGCCAGAAACCATCCCAGGGGTAGAGGAGTTTCGTGGCCCCATCTTCCATTCAGCCAGGTGGAGATATGACGTTGACCTGAAAGATAAGAATATCCTCGTGGTTGGAACGGGCTGCAGTGCGGCTCAATTCGTCCCAGAACTTACTTCAACATACGGAGCAAGGTCAGTCACTCAGCTTATGCGATCGCCTCCCTGGGTGGTCCCAAGGCAAACCCCGCCGTTTGGATTTGGAGAGGAGGAATGGAAGAAATGGAGTCCGTGGTTGAATACTTACATACCGGGATTTGCCAAACTCCGGAGACTGTATATTGCCACACGGGCGGAATATGACTGGAGACTGTTTGGAGACAGTAAATACGCCGAAAATGAGAGATCAAAAGTCGAGGTACAACTGGTTGATTACATGAAGAAAAAAGTTCCAAAGAAGTATCATGAGGCAAGTGTTCCGTATCCGTGTTCGACTCCTTCGTGTTTGAATCGCGCAGTTGCTGACTTGCTAAAAGATACTCACACCCAAATATGGTTTTTGTTGCAAGCGCTTGGTCGTTGATGGAAAATGGTTTAATTCTCTAAATGATGAGAAGATGGTGCTCTCTACTCGGCCACTTACCCATATTCACGAGGATCGGGTGACGCTTGGTCCTATCCATGAATCGCAAATACTCGAAGATGTAAAAGTTGTTGCCAACAGCACTGAAGTTATCCGCGCCGATGTGATCATCCTTGCAAACGGCTTCGAGACTTTGAACTGGCTGCATCCTCTCGAAGTCATTGGCCGTGGTGGGAAATCCCTCGAGGAAGTATACAATGAGCGTGGCGGGCCTCAGATGTATATGGGCAGCGCTATGGATGGATTCCCAAACTTCTTCGTCATATTTGGGCCAAACACTGTGACGGGGCACTCAAGTGTGGTTCTCGCTACTGAAAACATGGTCAACTATGCCATGAAACTGGCTGAGCCAATACTGAAAGGCGACGCTCACTCTGTGGAGGTAAAGCAAGAAGCTGAGATGGCATGGACCGCCGATATTCAGAAGTCTCTCAAGAAAAGGATATGGAATATTGGTGGCTGTGGAAACTGGTACAAAGGAGAAGACGGCTGGAATTCGACTACATACCCGTAAGTTAATAAATCGTCTTGAACTATTCATACTGACTAGGATCACAGGTATTCACAGGTGTGGTTCTCACTTTTGTGCATGTTCCCAAACTATAACCACTGGGATTACAGGTATACCACCAAGGGCTTGATTAAGAATCGAGCCAAAACAGTTCATCGGATAGTGGCACTGGCAGGAATAGCCACAGGACTGTACTTTTCACGAAGATCAGGTCTCAGCATTGGCTGGAAAGAGGGTTTTGCTTCTACCAGAGGTGCTGCAGCGCAACTTTTAAGCACTTTGGGGCTCTCGCTCCTGAGAATATCTGGGTCGATCTGATGAATCTGAGAACAACCCTCAGGGACTGAGAGAAGCTGATTTTTAGTCTACGATTGCATAACGAGGCTTTGATTAATACATCCGTTCCTTCGATATTTAGACAATAATTTTGATATGAATAACCAAAGTTCCTCATGCTTGGGGGGCAAAAATATCTTCTTGTGAGCGACCGCGTCGTGCAGTCGAGTGTACAGTCAACCGAAATCCATAATTTCATTTAAATAGTGGTATGGTTACCAACATTCTGCTCACTGCTTTGCATACTTCAAAAGAGAGAAAATGAGGGAGTTGATGATGTTGAATTTCTTTATGCACCGGGGGTCTTATCTGTATAAATTGTGACTTTTATGCAACATCACGGGATCAGTACTTTTGCCAAGGCAAGATTCTGCCCCTTTCACCCAATCATCGAATAAGGACAATGAGTCTGGACAGGACCCCACGATATGATAACCATGACAAGCACAGGCGGTGGCTTAATTCGCTATTGTAAAGGTGTATTCACAAAGTCGTTATGTTGGAAATTGGCAACGGGCCCACGGCCGCGGCGTCACATTACAACAATCCACAGCAATCTCACGGAAATTCCGACAGGCGTTTTTCAGGCGAAAGCGTTCACCCCGCAGACCCCCATTCTCATTCAAAGACCAGAAATATATGATCCTGCAAAAATCGCTGCTGGAGCAGGAATCCCTGCCATAGACCGATGGTTCAAGAGCGAAGAGGACAAAGTTGGCAATGACGTCGTATTCCAAGAACAATATTTTAAGCCCTTCGAATCTACTGTGCTTCCTTATGAGTTAGTAACTCCAGTTTTTGATAGCCAAGATGGTCAAGATATTCTCAGGAAGTTTACATCAGAGAATTCCTCATTTTTGTCGAGGTATCTTCCAGCCAGTGATGTAACCATCAAGGAGCTTTTGGAAAAGTGTACTCTCGCTGATAGAGGCGACACATTGGAAAGAAATACCTTTCAGCCTACTGAAGCTGGTATTACTTCTGCTGGGGAGGTAAATCTTGATGGGCTGTTGACAGGACGCCAGCTCGAGCTACTCCGTCGTCATGCGCCGCTCTTTCAAAAATTCCACTCTTTTCATGCTCCCCTTGAGCTGATTATTACCGCAAGTCGGCGAAAATCAGGCTCTGCACAGTTTGGGCTACCCGGTCTCTATATTGCACAGGCTCAGATGGCAGATTTGCCCCAGCAGCTTCGAGATGATCTTCCCACTCCAGAGCTTGTTTTGGCGGCTGGGAAGGGGGACGTCTACGATGCAAACATCTGGATTGGGACACCGCCAACATTCACCCCGCTACACAAAGACCCAAACCCAAATCTATTTGTCCAACTCTCAAGTTGTAAGAAGGTACGCATATTTGAACCGCGCAAAGGGCAGGCAATATTTGCGGCAGTGCGTCGAAAGATAGGCGCTTCTCCCACGGCAGCGTTCCGCGGCGAGGAAATGATGCAGGGGCGCGAGAGGGTAGAGCTCAAAGAAGCAGTTTGGGACCCTATGAATTTGGACGGCGACGAAGTCACTGTTAGGCCCGGAGATGCCCTTTTTATTCCCAAAGGCTGGTGGCATAGTATCAAAAGCGAGGGTAGCGGACTTAATGCATCAGCAAACTGGTGGTTTCGATAAAGTGGATTATCAAAGCGTCAAACAACTATTAAACCTGAGTACAACATGGAGTACAGGCATATCCAAGACTACCTATTCTTGGCTGGGCT
The DNA here is from genome assembly GCA_000750745.1 of Pseudogymnoascus sp. VKM F-4281 (FW-2241). NCBI lineage: Eukaryota > Fungi > Ascomycota > Leotiomycetes > Thelebolales > Thelebolaceae > Pseudogymnoascus > Pseudogymnoascus sp. VKM F-4281 (FW-2241). Next base: position 7,253 of record JPJV01000865.1, read on the forward strand.
TCCCATCCCTCTCTGCCTTGGCGGCAGCGGCGGCCTTCATATTTTTGAAAATGCTCAAATCGAGCAGCACAGGCTCTCCCATCCACGTCGCCCGCTGCGTGTGGTCTCTCTCCTCATTGCTCACATCCTTTCCGTCTACGATCTCCTTGGTGTTCGGATGCACCAGTGCGCTCAAGGGACCGCGGTTGATAACTAGCCAAGGAATGAAGGCTCCAAACTGCGCGGGCGTGAAGAGGTTCACCTCGAACATCGCAATGGGATGTGGCCCGATGGGCTTGTCCCATAATTTGTAGATGCGGAGTTCAGGGACTGTCGAGTGTTAATGGTAGGAAAGCCGGGTTTTTGGAGGGCTTGAAGGGGGGTAAAGGCGTGGTGGAGAAGAACGGGGCATGACATACATTCGCGGCGGATGCGTTCCCATAATTCTCTCGCAAATTTGATTTGGTAATCATTGTTCTGGAAGTAGTATATATGGATATCACTGTATTATATCAGTTACAGTGCCACACAGGTGGAAGAACAGCTGCTATCACGTGGTTATGACTTACAATGCTGCAGCCTGTCCGTTTTGTAGCGGAGCCGGGAATTTGGTATAGCTGTCACTAAGCTTGCCGGCCGATGGGTTCTTGAAGCTCTTTCCGTCCTCAGACAACTCATTTGGAAGGGGTGGGAGGTGGCGGTAACCCTCAAGCGGGGAGGGATAGGTATATAGTGTAGGGTCTGCCATGGTGGGATCAACAGATTGCCGAGTTAAATATACAGAAAATAAGATACAGATATGCTAGGAGATTGATACAGTAATAATATAGAGACCGAAGCCTTTTATGGTTCGTCGATCCCAGTTTGGGATTTTGAAGCCCAGCTATGGCATCGCGGGGTATTGCGCAATTGACTCCGCTTAATGGCGGGGTTCATTGGTCATCATTACATGAACATTGGCAGCTTCGGCTTCAGACGGACTCTCAGGGCCCAAACACCCTTAAATTGACGACAACGACACTTAAGCGTGCCTTGTTCTGTTTCTAAGCGATCTGTATTTATTTATCTATTTGGAATCATGTACTGCAGTTGAAACAGCGCAGGGTGCCATAAGTCTTTGGTGCTGCTTCAATCCGATGATCGCATATTTGAGATTTTGGACAACCTCTGGCTGCGAGCAATACAATACACATTCCAGATAGTTTTCAATGTCAAAATTGCATGCGGACTTGACTCAAGTTCTTTGTCGTGAGACTGCCACTTCCGGCCCTTTGAAGACTTGACGGGTCCTTTCATAGGAGGCTCTTTTCATGGCAGGTTGACAACCAGAATGCATCGTAATCCAACGTCTTTGTCCATCTCAAAAAGACACTATGAGGCTCGGAGTATATTCTGTCCCCGAAAGAAAGATGATTTTGTTGATAACGCGTGCATTATCATCTTCTATCCCAGGGAGTTGTTTTGAACATCATCATCGTGTTACGAGAACCAGAACACCTTCGACTCGACTATTTTAAAATTTCCCCTATTATCTAACAAGAAGATTCAGAAGTCATGTCCGGAGAGAATTGGCGGACGGATCCTAGGCGCGATGAAACGACGTCGCGATATGTGAAGGGAATTACTTCAAGTGATTGGCGTCAATCTACTCCAAGAAGGATGGGACAAAATCCGGGGACACCAAATTATGCCCCCCAGGCGAGCACTATTCATTGTATGTATGCATCCTTTGCCATCACTGGAGTATTTATGACTAAACAACCTACAGTTATGGGAGACAGGTCCCGGTATGAGTATACCCCAGGCACCGTCGCGCTTGTCTGGAACTTCACCGAGGATTTTAGTGCCATGGATCCAAGCAAAATAGACCGACAGAAGGAGGATTTACTTACCTCGAATATTCCAGGAACGAAGGGGCTTAATGTTTTTGTCAAATCCCGCATGGTTATTGTCATCGCGTGTTTTACCGACCATTACGTAGCATTGTAAGTCGTATACTGTTGACGGGTGGGAAGGGATTATGGAAGCCAAGACGCTGACCTAAACAGGCCAATTTATACACATAAGGGTCTCGGACTTACTTCAAAGATAGAGATGAAACACGAATATGTCTCTATTCGAAACAAGCCCGGTCTTGATCATTATTCAGAGCCTGAAACCGTCCATGGGTGCATTTACACAACCACAACAGCACAAGAGGCTACGGGAGCGAGAGTCATAGCACCACATGCAAATGTTTGGTTTGCATATCCCCAAGCGCTGTCTTATAGAAAGAGGGTTATTTTCGTTGGCGAATTGGATCCTGGATCTCTAAGCAAGCTCTGCGAACTTTACATGATGGCGATGAAGAAGGCCCTGTCAACCACACTCACCAGGGTGGATCATTCGCTGTGGAGCGATGCACCATACAGTCTTGGGAGTGAGACGCGGCAACGCCTGGTAGACCATGCTGGATCCGAAAAGCAGAAAAGCCTAGCAAATTCGGTCCAACCCGCGAATCAAACATATTCAGGGGCGGCTCAATGCAAACCCAATGGGAGTGTGGTAACCGGGAAGACAATACCGGGAGAGACACAGGCGCAAACCTATTCGGATGCGGTAACCGGGCAAACAGTTTCAGGAGCCGCAACGGGCCGAACATCCACAGGCTTCCAACCTCTGAAGCGGCCCCAGACACCTGAACCTTTGAATGATATTCCCGCTAACCCTGCCAAAAGAGCGAAAATGTCATTGGATATGGGGGCATTGACACAAAGAGAGGGGTGAGATAGAAACGGGCGATGGATAGGTGCATTCGTAGCTCACAGTTGCCAGAAAGAAAACGGGGTATCTTGTTTCATTTTCAGTATCTATGTTTTTTTTTTTTTTTCGCAGAGTTAGTGTCTTTTGTTACTAGTTCAGAATTGAGACTCGTTTGCGCCAACTGATTTTAAATATTCTTCTGAAAGACTGCTTGACCAGTATATATATAAATATGGATAATTCTGCCTTTTGGCCGGCAGGGTTATGTTCATGGAATGCGATGGCAAGAATTAACCATGCCTTTTTGGTGAGTGGAGATCAAAAGTGACGTTGGGAAGAGAGTAAATAACGACAAATCCAGGATTACCCACGGGGCCACTCTTAGCCCTCGGCATAGGAGAGCGGCAGAAGAGTGGTTCATCTCCACCGTAGGAGCTCCCGGTGGCAATGCACCTCTCCTACACAAAACAGGAAAACAATACAACTACAATGCTTCTGAGCCCCCGGCGCGGGTTACTAAAAACTGAGTTGGCAGGTGGCCGTGGCTGCGAGAAGCAAAACGTGCATAAAGAGCCTTGCAGTTGGGGTCATAAAGAATATCCGACCAAGGAAAGTGAGTAGAGTTAGTCTTATAGAATACCATATTCTGGGACCGCTGGACAGGCGGCGATTGAAGAAGTGTATACGGTAAGACTTTGATAATGTGTGTATGGGACCCTCTGGGCTAGACGGTAAAACTCAATCTCCACCGCATAGAGGTAGAAAAGGCATATAAATAGCCATCCGACGATACTGGAAATAGAGGAAAGCAGATAGGCAATACAATACACTATTATCTCTTAAGGGGTTTGTTTGTTGCACTTAGGCCTTGAATGTGCTCGGATGCCCATTCGTCTTTCCATACTTCCGCACTTTCCCGTTAATGTCCGCAGAAATGAAATAAGACACCAAAGCCACGATACAAACAAGTATGTTATCTATGACCCAGTTATTTCTCACCGAGCTGCCCCATGCTGAAGCCTTCATTATGGACCCAAGTAGGTTCGTCGTGATCAGGTACTCTCCGCTCTCCAGCCCTGAAATAGCAGCTGTGGCTACCGCATCGGGAGACTGCAGTGGGTCTGGTTCTTCGAGGATCTTGGTAATTGCTGGCTTCCCAATGTTCTCATGTGCAAACCCTGGGGTGTCGATCGATCCTGGGAATACGGTGTGAACTTTGACAGAGTCGCTGTAAAGCAGAATCTCCTGAGATAGCGTATCACTCAACGACCGCATCGCGGCCTTGCATGGAGAATATGCCGAGTATCCCACAATAGGGTAGAACGCGAGAGTCGTGGCCGTGAATATGAAATGTCTTTGTCTGTCGCTCCTCGCTTCACCTGGTGCCAGCCATTCCTTCAGTATCGCCTGCGCCATTTCTGCGCTTGCCCAGTAGTTGATATCCATCTGGTTCCTGAGCACCTTGCTGGGAGCATCCAGGAACAGTTGGGGTTCTGAGCTGCCAGCCATACACCACACAACGTCGGGCGCGACGCCACGGTTCCAAGTCATCACATCAGTGACAATGCGGGAGGCTTCGGAGGGATCTGTAAGATCGGCAGATATATAATGGAAGGTCTGCGTCGCAGAGGCTGCAGAAGCTTTGATTTCACTCAATGCCCCTTCAAGCTTACCGACGTTGCGGGCGACGATAACCACATTGGCACCCTTCCCAGAAAGTATTTTCGCGACTGAGAGACCCATTCCTTGCGATGCCCCGGTCAAGAGCACTGTCTAGGGATCATCAGCTGTGGAGGGAGGCATGAGGGCCAGGGGATTAAATATTGTACCTTCCCAGCAACATCGAAGTGGTTCTTGCGGCCGAGCCAACCCATTATTAACGCGCCGACGCCAATGGCAAATACCAGAGAGGCTATAGTCGTCCAGGAGATCGCAGAGAGGATGTCGAGGCTCATTTGGGATTATTGTGTGCTGATTGAGGGATAGCGATTAGAAGGGAGTTCGTCAGGTCCAGTAAATTAATGACAGCCTAGTGGTTTGAAATTGTAAACTTTAAAAATCTAATAGCTCAAAGCTTTGTCTGCCAGCTTCCAAAGAATTATAGGATTGTAATTTGGCTGCAAGTTACAGTGGTCATACCCTTTCGATATATATATACGGCAGCCACTGCATGAATTCGCAAGTTCAAAATGGAAGTCGCGACTGGGCTCTGAGGGCCCTGGTACCTGGGTGTGCTAAGCCGCCGATAGACACGGAATTACTTTTTGCCGTTATCTGGCACTAAGATAGTGGTATCGAAAAAGTTCGAGATCTCATCCACGGCTGCACTCACAGAACGCCACACTTTCTAATTCTAACTAGACAGCATAAACGCAAAATGGCAAAGAAAAGAAAGGGTTCAGGCCGAGGCGCTTCAAGTGGTCCTAAAGAATTCGACGAAAAGGATGGGAAACTTGGACCAATTACATCCTACAGGGACGTTGCCGACGAGGAAGATGACTTCCATATTAATAGAGACAAGGTGATGCTTGATGAGGGGCCAGAGGCCAAAAGACAACGCAAATGGGCAGAGCAAGGTATGTTTGATGCGATTATCTCAGTCGCGCCTATTAACGGTTGACAGACGCATTTCTCGAGCCTTCCGATGAGGAAGTTCTTGGATACTCCGATGCTAGTTCCGAAGACGACGAGGCCGCAGGAAGCCGTTCAAAAAACAAGTCGAACCGCAAGGCCACCTCGGACTCGGAAGGATCAGAGGCAGAAGAGGAGGACGAAGACGCCGAGGGATGGGGATCATCTAAAAAAGACTACTACAACGCGGATAATATCGAGACAGAGGTAGATGCCTTAGAAGAAGAAGCTGAAGCAAAGCGATTGCAGCAAAAGAAGCTGCAAAGCATGTCTGAGGCAGACTTTGGTTTCGATGAAAACGAGTGGCTGCAAGAAGCAAACGATGATGACGGAGACGTGGTCACGGAGATCCTAAAGGACGTGGAAATCACGGACGATTTGGGACCAGAGGAACGGCTGAAGCTGCTGCAGACGAGATACCCCGAATTCGAATTTCTGGCAAATGAGTTTGTGAAATTACATCCGGTCCTGGAGGATCTCAACAACGAAATCAGTGCCACAGGGCCCAGGAATACTGTCGCAGTTATCAAGAGCCGTGCCTTGGCTGCTTATCTTGGAGCGCTGACAATGTACTTTGCCGTCCTCACTTCTACGGCAAAGCAAGAGAACGCTAAGTCAGCACTTGACCCGATGGAACTCCGAGACCACGCGGTTATGGATAGCCTGCTACAATGCCGCGAGATGTGGTCCAAAACCAAGACCCTTCAAGCAGAGGATATGCCATTTGGAGGCCTTGAGGCAGACGAAATACCATCTGACGAAGCCACGCCCGAAACTGACGAGGAAGAAACCCTTCAACGTATTCCATCAACCAAGAAGTCCAAAAAGGCCGCCAAGCTTGAAGCTGCTGCTGCTGCAACAGCGAAAGCGCGCAAGGCCCGAATCGATGCCAATGAAGCCTCTTTGAACGACCTCTCTTCACTCATCCCTACTACCAAGACACGCAAATCCTCAAGCAGTAAGACCAAGCCAGCTGTCGTGCAAGACTCCGATTCCGATTTTGGAGAAGAAGAAACGCTTTCCTCCCGCGCCGTGGCGGAGAAGGCTGCAAAGAAGAAATCTCTCCGATTTTACACCTCTCAAATCGCACAGAGGTCAAATAAGCGCAACGAGGCTGGCCGTGACGCGGGTGGTGATGCTGATCTACCGTACCGTGAGCGCCTGCGCGATAGGCAGAACAGGCTAAATGCCGAAGCGGAGCGCCGTGGCAAGAAATTAGACGAGTATGGCCGTGGCGCTGAGCTTGGTGGAAATAGTGACGAGGAAGACGACGCGGATAGGGCCGCTGGCAAGAAGGTCCAAGACGAAGAAGACGAGTACTACGATCTCGTAGCACAGACGTCGAAGGCAAAGAAGGCCATGAAAGGAGATAAGCACGCAGCACTTGCTGCTGCAGAGGCCGAGAATTCATTGACCAGAGTTGAGGGCGAGGAAGTTGGTCAGGATGGCAAGCGTGCTATTGGCTACACGATCTCCAAAAATAAAGGTCTTGCTCCTAAACGTAAGAAGGAAGTGCGCAACCCTAGAGTTAAGAAGAGGATGAAGTACGAGGAGAAGTTGAAGAAGTTGGGCAGCATGAAGGCTATTTATAAGGGTGGCGAGGAGCGCGGTGGCTACTCGGGCGAGAAGACCGGTATTAAGGCTGGGGTGGTTAAGAGTGTTAAGTTGTAGATATACAGTCTTGAAAATGGAATCAAATTTGCTAGACATACGTTCCATAGACCTCGAACAAGCTATGGCATAGGTTATTTTATTAACAAAAGTCACACGGATCCGTTATGTGATCACGATATGTAGTTTCATGTGTTTGTAATGGTATATATTCATAGGCCATCGTCCCTTTCTGCATCATGTAGAAGTCTGGTGGCTAGAACTGCTCTGGCACGAGTAACACAAAAACGCCCGCTAATAGCATAAGCCCCGATGTGCAAGATGATACTCATTACAGTTATGTTCCACGCACCGGGCCAGCTCAATTTCTTGGAGCTCAAGTACGCCAGTGAGGATTTCCAGGTTTCGGTAAAAAAAACGAAACGCTGTTTTCGTTTCCGCTGTTGACGTTGCGATTCCTTGTTCCGGGGTCGAGCCGGAAGGCCATTTGTGGCCGGTCTCCAGATTGGAAGGCGTCGCCTAAAGTCCACATGCTAACTAGGCATGGGCAGATAGCCCCAAACGGGCGAACCCTGCTTTCTCTCTCCATTTCATACAACAGCAAGCCACTATCATGCACCAACCATCCCTGGGCCATAGCTACCATGGCGAGATGGGCCGTACTGTTGTTGATTAAGCGCAGACTATCACAGCGTTAGTTTTTTGTGATAGTAATCAAGGTGACTCCCACTACCAACCTTCTTTCTTCTCTTTCCGGGGCCGCCCCGGTCATCACCCTCGCCGGTTGAGTACCCAGCATCAACCATATCGTCATCAACATAACCTTCCCCATAGCCCTCAAAGCTCGACTCGTCATAGCCGCGCTTTTTCACGGCTCGTTTGGGACGAGCAAGATCTACCTTACTACCGCGGGACATAACCCCGGACTGCTGGCTTGCGCTCTTCTGCATACCCGTAGAGGTAGGTTTTTGAGGGACTTGAGCGGCTGGCTTCTTTTCTGGGATATCCAACTCGCCTAGGACAAAACTATCCCACATCTGCTTTGGTATCACGCCTTTTGCCATCGTCATTGCTGCAGGCAGAGCCGCAAGGACATTCTGGGGCAATCCCTTCTCAATCTCTTTGCCAAGACGCTGAGTTACCATCCACTCGTGTTCTGGTTCTCTCATCATAGACAGAAGGCCGCCCCCAGACTCTTCGTCGTTAACTGTAACGTCAAACTTCCCACTGATCCCCAAGTCCTTGATCTTGCCCTTGTATGTCTTTCGCAGTGCATTCTTCTCACCAGTCGGTAGAACCCGTGCCACTTTCGCCGCAGTTGAGTTGAGGCCATATAATTCGAACAGATCTGATCCTAAGTCCGGTTGCTTGGATGGATGAGCTAAATCAAGTCTGTGTTAACCAAATACTAAGGTAGATGATGTGCAGAACTTGAAATTGGCGGTGCCCGCACAAGGCGACCACCGAAACCTTTTGGGGGAGAAGGGAGCCTTACGAGTTCTGCAAAGTTGGTATATCTTGCCAACATCAAGGTGAAGGTCCTCAATACACAGCTTGCGTTCCTCGACATGAACCTTCTTTTGCTCACGACCACCGTTGTCCTCCGCTTCTCGCTTACGTTTATTCGAAAGATCATCAGCCTGGATGCTCGAATCAATCGACATTGGTGTTGCGCCATCGTGCACGTCTGCCGTAGCTGGCCCTTGAACTGTCCTAGAAATGGTTGAACTCATGCTGCCCGGTAACTTGGTGTTTGGCACCTTCTCGCTCGAGGCAGTGTTTGGCTGGAGTGGGCTTTGTGGAGTCCGAGGTTGAAATGATGCGGGCTGCGACCTCTTCACCTCGCTGTTCGGTGTAGGCGAGAGCGGGTACGATCTATTGGTAGAAGAATCTATTGGAGTCGACATCGATAAAACCTGTGAATGTGACGATGGTTACACGAAACAATGCGAATAGCAGAAAATTGAGCGTGGCTCGCTACGTCATCCAAGACGAGCTGTGGGTTTCAAGAGTAGTGTAGTTGTAGGTAAAAAATACGCCAGAGTGAATTTCGAGACCTCAGGGATAAGGTGGCGTCAACGTTCAATGAATCGATGGGTGAAGATGAGGGTGAAGATGTCTATCGCCTGGACCGGTCGCAATGAGGCGCTCGACCACCAAGGGCGCCTTAAACAACAGAGACTCTATCGCATCAGTGAAGTCGCAATACGTCGATACAGGAAGTATGCAGGGCAGTCACAGCAGCGTATGGGTGTGACGGGTCGTGGTGGTCGTCGTAGACGTGGTGGTTGACGGTTGAATTGGGGTCAAGGTGAACTGATCATCCATTTGCCGCTGGTGATTCTGGGCGGTGCCTCACTAATCCCAATACAGTCTAGCGTATTGTCGGAATTATTTGTCTGCGACTTTCAGAATAATTTCTGCAGGGTCGATTATTTACTACCAGCGAGAATTACAAGACGAAAAATATCCCCCCCGCATTCCACATATCATGGGCGAAAGACAAAAGAGGCAGCGCCCTGAAGGGGAGGCCGAAGCGTCTTCTTTGCAATCCGACAATGAAGAAGTTTCTCCCAACAAGAAAGCACGCAAAGAAACGAATGCATCAGCTCGGCGCTCTCTATTCGTCCGATCATTGCCTGCTACCGTTACTAGCGATGCTCTCACAAAACTATTCTCGGAAAGCTACCCTTTAAAGCATGCGACTGTGGTTCTTGACCCGGAGACAAAGCAATCGAAAGGCTACGGTTTTGTTACGTTTGCGGACGCAGACGACGCAGAGCGTGCGAAAGAAGAGTTTCACGGCAAGGCCTTTCAAGGCCGGAAATTGAAGGTTGAAGTCGCTGAGCCTAGGCATAGAGATGTGGATTCTGGCAAAGGAGCCGGAGGGAAGCGTACTAGCATTATCTCGGCAGAGGCAGCTGCGGCCAAAACCAAGAGATCAGAGAAGATGCTCGAGGATCGCAAGCCACCGAAGCTGATTATTCGAAATTTGCCTTGGAGCATTAAAGAGACCAAGGATTTGGAGCTTCTATTTCAGAAGTTCGGAAAAGTCAAGCATGTCACACTCCCAAAAGTCAAGGATACCCAAGCCGGGTTTGGATTTGTGGTGATGAGGGGCCGGAAAAATGCCGAGAAGGCACTAGAGGCTGTGAATGGGAACTTGATTGACGGCAGAATTCTTGCTGTCGATTGGGCTGTCGAGAAGGATGTCTGGGAAAAGGCCAAAACCGATGCCGGAGACGAGCCAAAACCCAAGAAGGCAGCCAAGAAGGTAAAGGCAGAGAAGCCGGCAAAAGAAGATGCTATGGATGTCGATACGAAAGACGAAGATCCCAACGATGTTGATGCTGATGTTGCCAATTTTATGAAAAACTTTGGTCAAGAATTGGAATCTGAACCCGAGGACGACGAAGACGAGGATGAGAATATGGATGATGCGGAGGACGAAGACGAGGAAGAGGATGCCGACAACCTTGATGCAGAACTAGAAGATCTAGAAGATGAATCCGAAGATGAGGAGGCTGCGGCTAAAGCGGCCGAAGCGGCTAGAAGAAAGGCCCAATTCATCACCGACAACTCATCGACACTCTTTGTTCGCAATCTTCCATTTACCGCTCGTGACCCTGAGTTGAAAGAGCACTTTATGCAATTCGGAGCAGTCAGATACGCCAGAGTGGTGATGGATCGGGCAACGGATAGACCAAAGGGAACTGGATTTGTTTGCTTTTACAATGTTGAAGACGCCGAAAGCTGTGTCAGGAACGCCCCAAGATACCAGCCAACCGGGGCGAATGCTACCAAAAAGACTGATGCCAGCAATGTCAAGCATTCCATTCTCGAAAATGAGAGTGCAGACTCTTCTGGTTCTTACACCATCGACGGACGTGTCCTCCAAGTTTCTCACGCCGTCGAGCGGGAGCAAGCAGTGAAGCTGACCGAGCAAGGGATCAATGTTCGTGACAACAGAGACAAGGACAAGCGTCGTCTCTATCTTCTCTCAGAAGGTACCGTTGCTGCGGGTACTACCCTTTACAATGCGTTATCTCCATCCGAAATCACCATGCGCGAGGACAGCGCCAAGCAGCGCAAGAAGCTCATCCAGGGCAACCCCTCGCTCCATCTTTCGTTAACCCGTCTCTCGATCCGCAATTTGCCGCGCTCTATCACATCTAAGGACCTCAAAGCCCTTGCCCGTGAAGGTGTCGTGGGTTTTGCCAAGGATGTTAAATCAGGTCTTCGAGCCCAGCTGTCGAAGGAGGAAGAAGCCCGCGGTGGAGAACCCATGCGCGAGGCTGAGAAGCAGCGAAAGGCGAAAGGAAAGGGAATCGTCAAACAATCCAAAATTGTTTTCGAAGGTCGCGAGGGAGCCAAAGTGACCGAAGAGAGTGGTGCAGGACGCAGTCGCGGGTACGGATTCATTGAGTATGCGTCTCATCGTTGGGCTCTGATGGGCCTGCGCTGGCTTAACGGCCACGCCCTTGATGGCAACGGAGGAAAGAAGCAGAGACTAATTGTTGAGTTTGCAATTGAGAATGCCCAGGTTGTAGAGCGCAGAAAGGAGCGTGAGGAGAAGGCGAGAGTGAGGAGTAAGGAGGTGCTCGAGGCGAGAGAAAAGGGAGAGCTTGAAGGCAAGAAGCCTGAGAAGAAAGCATTTTCCAAAGACCAGCTGATGGCGAAAACACGCAAGGGGATGAAGGGTGATAAGGGCAAGCCAGAGAAGAAGGGGAAGCCCAGGGAACCTGGAAAGGAGTGGAAGCAAAGGCCTGGAGCTTTCAATAAGGGAAAGCCGAGAGAAGAGAAGGGTGGAGGATCGGGCAGAGATGGTCCAAAGCCAACAAACGGAAAGGGGAAGTTTGCAGATAGAATACCAAAGCAAGGTCCAGTGCCAGCTGGGAAGGACGGATCAAAATTCAAGCCAGGCTTTGCTGAGGGCGAGGAAGGGAGGTTGGCCAGAAGGGCTCAGATTATAGCTAAGAAGCGTTCGATGAGGCGAGCGAGGAAGGCCTAGTGCGCGGGGGTTTGAGGGGAGTTTTGTATGTTAATAGAAAATAATGGCGCTGGTATATCATCAACAATCGGGATTTGACAGATACAATACAATCATTAGTGCTGCTGAAGTTTTGACTATTTTACTTTCGACGGGCTATTTCTCCAGTATAGCATACTCCCCATGTTATAATCTTCTGTATTAGAGTATCTCCTGTGCAAGAATTAATGCTGCTCATTTCGTAGTATATCCATTTCGTAAAAGCAATAAGAAGCCCACTTCTAAGTTGTGATGCTTGAAGCAACTGCAGATCGCGAACCCACTGTTTTGACATTTCGCTGCCGATCTTTCAGAAGCAAACATGACAAACAGCCCGAAATTTCCTGCTCGCTTAGACCAGCGCTAGCAGGTCCGCGACAGTATATAACCTTCTCTTCCCTCCCGAAACCCTCTTCTTTTCTTCTTTATCATCTAGTAGGAGTTATAATTAATACTTATATACTTTTTAACACGGCTCCTCGCTTCGGCGCTTGCTGAGGGTTATTCAGTCCATGAATAGTCTTCCGTTCCCGGGAACCAACATCAGATTCCAAGGTACCGTCTTTCCAAAACAGCCGCTCTCGACGCCTTTAGGTGGGGGAGTGACTGTGGGATGGTCTCTACATATCATTTTGAAAAGCTCTGTCTTCTTGCGAGAAGACGAGCTGAGGGATTTGATTGGCTTCTGGCATTTGCCATGGATGGGGGAACAAACCGACCGGTATCCGGTCGGCGAGAAGATTCTTCTGATCAAACCCTTGAGGTCTGGTCTTAAGGATCATCTTGTACGGAGTATGTGAACCAGCCTGCGTGACGCGACATTTGGGAGTGGAAGCGCTGTATATGTCAGTTCAAAGTATTGAATGTGGATATATCATCACCAGGAAGGGTCATGAACCATCCAAGACCGAATTTTCAGACCGTAGGTTGACCATAAATAAAAAATTTCAAGGCTTTCGTCAACTCAAAAACTTTACACATTACGTATTCAAGCCGAGCTGATTAGAGTAATATTGTACCCATTCACGTATTACATAGTTTGAAAATCTCGGGTGTATATATGGCCAGCTTTCTTGAATTTATAATACGCTAGAGCTACGAACCATAACTAGTATCTCAGTGAAGAGCGACTAGCATCACGTCTAGTATACGCGCTTTGGTGGGGACATGGAAGCCTTGATGGTCAAGCTTCCAACGTTCTGCCACCCCTTCTTGAGGAGAGAGACGAGGTAGTTGATCGACAACATGATGTTGGAGATCAGCTGGTCCTCAGTCATGCCGACGTTGCCGACAGCGACACCCATGCAGAGAACCTTCTTCAACTGGAACTTGATGGTGGACTTGACATCGGTGATCTTGTCGGAGAGAGACTCGTTGTGGGAGACTGGGGTTGGGAACTTGCCAGCTGTATAATTTGTCAGAATGGAAAGCGCATGTGGTGAGTGGAAAGTGGCTTACCCTTGGAGAGACCGGGACCCAAGAGACGGGGAATCTGCTTAATAAGAGCATCGGAAGCGATGAAGGCATCGTACTTGCGTGCGAGCTTCTTGATCAGCTTCTTGTTCTTGTTGAGCTTCTTCAAGTCATCAGCAGACATGGCGTCAACACCACCGTGCTTGGCACGGTCGATATCGTGCTGGTCACCGAGAATGCTATAATCATGTCAGCGCATGTCCTTCATTCTTGTCTCGCGATATATTTGCGCTTGGGTCGAACGTACCAGATGGCCATGTTTGGGCGGGGAACCTGGGGGAGCTTGATGGTTCCAGAGAAACGCTTGTCACGTTGAGGATCGTAGTTCTTGAGGCCAATTTGCAACTCGACGGTCTCGAGGAAGTTGCGCTTCTTGGTCTCCAAGGAGTACTCAAGGAGCTCCTGGACGTGGGTTCGCACTCCGGCTGTGAGGGCAAGCAGTCAGCACCGCCATCATTATCGTTATCTAGAGCGCTGCGGATTCATTTGGGAACATACCGACTGAGATCTTTGAGGCCATGATCGCAAGTCTTCCAATAGGGTATCTATTGGTGAGGATTTGTGCTGTGGTTAGTTGATCAGTTGAGGTTGATTTCGAAATTTCAATTGTGGGACAGCCCTCGCTTGAGGGCTTGGCACTAAAATATAGGTCACGTGGCGAACTTTTCCATCTGAGTAATCTTTACCCCACCAGCGACGTTATATGACAGTGTGTGTCCACGTTCAACAATATCTCCGCAATATATCGAAATCGATATCATAAAGCGATACCATAAAGCGATACTAGTTGAAGAATAAGTTATTTTTTTTATCCATTTCTACATCACTTTTTTAATATTTGAAGCCATATATCAGAGAACACTGCGTAATTCGCTGAAACAGCCTCAATAAATATTTCATGGATATAATATATATTCTGAGGGCCAAAAAAAATCCAATCAATTTGTCCATTCTATTTCTTGAATCTTATTTCACCGTTCTTCACGTTAAGAGTATTGTATCAGGTTACTCTAAATCTACTATCCTTCGGTTTTCTCACTGTTGGCAGACGATGTGTCTGCAGAGGTTGATTATGCTCTATGGTGACGCTTCCTGAATTCACCCCCGTAATCTACCCATTTCATATCAATATATTCACGCCTGAACTTTGCCACGGCTTCACACTCATAACTACATTGGCCATCATTTATATTCACACCCTGTATCTGTTTTTCGTCAACACGTTTTGAAGTCATTATTCACAACCCTCGCTGGCCATGCCGCGCACATTGGAAGCCGCAGGTGCACTTCCCAAGATCTCCTTCACCAACTGGATCCTGGGGGGTAGTCTCGTCACTGTGCCTACAAGAGAGCGAGTCACAGGTGGACGGTTGCCGAACGGTGACGCCGATAAAGGCCTCAAGCCAAAATACAGTTTCATTAATGAGAAGAGGTACTATCAGAACAGGCGGGTGTCAAGAGATAAAGCGACAGACACGGAGAAAAAAGTAGAGAAGGGCGATCAGAACAAAGAACCAGAGGTGGATACGGCGAAAATGGCAGTACCGAAAGATGAAATCGCGAAGAAGGAAGAGGTACTCTCAACCCATTGTCGCTGTCACTCATTATCACCAAATTCTGACAAATTGCGTGTAGCAGGACAAGCAAGCTCAGCAAGCATCAGGATGGACAAAAGCTCAGGATGAGAAGATCCTTGCTATGAAGAAGGCCGGGAACAGCTGGAAGATGATTGCCCAGGAGGTTGGCGCATCAAAGAAGGACGCCACGAACCGGTTTAAAGAACTCAGTAAGGCAGGCGAGCAGAACGCTGAAAACGATGACCCCCTTCCCTTTGGTGATATGCCGGGGATGTTTACTGAGGACCAACCGACCGAGCACCCCAAACCGCAGGCTAAACTTCAAAAGAAGGGGAAAGGAGAGAAGGGACGAGGAAAGGGAGATAATGGGGGGAAGGGTGAGAAGGGGGAGAAAGACAAGGTTCTGGTTGACACAGCTGCTCTAGAGGCGGAGCATGGAAAGAAAGTATTGGTTCCTGACGCCATATGGACGATTGGTGACCTTGAAGTATTGGCGAATGTAGAGGAGCGATACAGGGAACTCAAGTGGATGCATGTCCAAGCGGGCTTCTATAACATGACAGGGCGGATGGTGGGAAGCGAGGTCATAAAAGCTAAGTTTGAACAAGGCTAAGTGACGGGAATGGAATTGGAGTCGTTAGACAGCGATAGTGTGCATATGGGGGGACTGCTTGCTATTTGACTTTGGATGGAGTGGATAGGGGAAGGCGTTCGGCAGGCTGTAATTGAAGGCGTCAATCAGATAGGTTGAAACGCCCGGGCATGTCAGTGAGCTTATATCAGAAAGCCATGATGCCATAGCTCGCGCTAATATTGGTAACCACAGTGGGATCAGGTTTAACAACAGACAGCTCTAATAGTTTTGCTCTTCTGTTGGAACTCGTCGCTGTTATTAGCCAACTAGAATGATGCGTACAGTTCCGTCCAGAATTCAAGACAGCATTCGAAGTCATAGATATGGTTACTCTCCGACGTGCCATTGCCGTTCTAAACACCCTTGCTCAGCCACGTATACAGGCCTTCCCAATAATAAACCCCAGTTTCCCTAATTTTAACGAATATGGGTCCTTCCATTATACCTGTGTCGCCAATTTCGAAGGATTTTGGTACATGCGCTCAGCCACAACACCTGAGAACACAATATAGCCCCCAAAAAAGCACAACAGCACATGTATTTTCAGAGCCTTAATCATGCATAATTATTTAGAAGATGCAGCCTCAGAAATGGCCTATCTTTGGTCCGTCTGACAGTTTAAGGCCCCCATGCGTCTTGTATGACCGCACTAAGCAAGCGAAGACTCGCGCGTAAGATGACAGAAGCATTAAATCACAACCGACGAACAGCGCCAAACCTTGAGGTTGTCAAGAACCCTATCCTTGCACCCTGTACTGATCCTAAAATAGTAGCGGCTGAGCCTCCACCACGCCCGTCACAAATGTCGTTTTACGGCCCGTAGAGGCACAACGTTGGGGCGACGACAGGGGAAGAAAATTGAGTTTCAAGATTCACAGCAGCCGTATGGTAGTTGAGAGACCTGATCAACGGATATTTTGTTCGATTGAAGCATAGTGTTGCTGGGTTCATATGCAGCGAGAGACTGTTTTAGACCGCATGCCCTGATAACTTCGCCTTCTATTTAAGGGCAAGAGGAGGATCTGACATCTGTTGGCAGTAATAAAATGGATATATAAAGGCCTCCTGTCAATCACAGTGAGTATCACTTTTTATTCCATCAGCACCACAAACAATCAAAACCAAACCAGCAAAACAAACTTAACTCCCCATTTACACATTTTCCAACCATCACCATGCAATTCACCCAAACCCTCGTCGTACTCCTCCTCCCCATCCTCGCCATCTCCTCTCCAACTCCCTCAAACGTCGCCGATAAAATCACCGCCGTCGAATCGCGTGACAGCAACAATCTCGACGCTGTCGGCACTGGCCGCGTCACCATCGACCTCAATGCCCTCAGTGCCCTCCGACAGCAGCTCTACGACGCATACGGTCAAATCGACAGCATAAGCGCCCAGGTCCTCCAAGTCTCCAACTCAGTCATGAACCAGTGGAACGGAGCCGCATCCAAGGGCTTCCAGGCAACGCTGAACGAGTATCAAAAAGATCAGGGGAGCGCGAATTCGGCATTGTTGAAGCTGGCGCAGGCGGTAGGGGCGCGCGCTGACTCGTATAAGGAAAGCGAGGAGACGAACAGTCATAGGTTTTCTGAGGAGTCTTAGAGGATATGATGATATTATGGATTGGAGTGTTTCAAGGATGATACATATTGATGACGATAATGAATAGAAGGAGATTTGGACAAGAGACGCTGATGTATTGTGTAAATATACCGGTACAAACGAATACAATTTTGAATTAGAAGTGTCTTACATCAGTTTTGCCAGTTCTGTGTAGTTCATCCGTTGTGTTCGGAATGGGAGGACGTGGGATGACCCCTACCCCTTTTAAAGAATCAATCCCCATCCGATTCCTCCTTCATAAACAATGATCATAAAACAATCACCAGACACACTTGGTTTCTTAAACTATATAACGACGACTAATCGCCTTCCAGTCATAATCCAAACAGGCCTTGGCCTCGTGGCCGTCTCCAGGCGTTTCGTCGAATTACACAGACTGCAGGTTGAAGCCATTGTTTACCATTTTTGGCAAAAGGAGACAGACAGGCGAAGTGCTTGGTTAGGTTGGATTGATACTTTTGATCTTGATAACTTCGTACACTTTCTGCTGATAGTAAATAATATTACATCATTTTCGCTCCACTTGGATAACTCCTCCATCATCTACTCACTGGTATGAGCTTCCCAAACATCTCAACAACTTCATAACTATGACACATGCTCGACGCTCACCCCGCATCATCCCATCGGCCCGCCATCCTACACATCCTACAACACCCCTCGCATCACCATCTACCTCCTCCTCACAACCCTCTTCTTCACAATCCCGATCCTTCCTTTCTTCGGCTTCTCAGGTCCCTGCTCGTATACTTCCGGATCACCGCCACAATCGTCACAGCCATCAGGGAGCCGGATCGATTGCCAGACATGCTTGTTTTTACAAGGAGTCTGGATCAGTGCTGCTGACTGACAAAACCGGCCGAGGGCGGAGGAGGTGTGCGTGCAGGCGTGGATGTGGAGATAGTAGTCGCACATGGTGAGGTAAGTTTTTAGATTGGATGGGTGATTCGATAGTGTGATGTCGGTGTAGAATATCAGACGAAAGTTTGCTTATGGCCGCAGCGGTGACGACTAGGCAAAGTATTACGCTGAAGGGTGTGATATAACGTCTCTGATGACCGAATACGTGGAGTATTTGGAGAGCAAGTAAGCCAAGCCAAGTCTTTGAAGTGCATCAACAATGATAGTGATTCAGGAACAAAATGTGCCTCGATGCCGTGTATAACTCTATCGAGTGATTGAGATTCTGTGTGAGGTAAAGATCTTGTAAGAGCTCTACAATGCAGACCAGCGCATGAACGAGCATTTATAGTCCTCCACCTTCCAGGCCACTGCTTGTCGATTCCACATCAAAAGCCTCTTTTGGTCAACGTGCAGACAGGAAGACAGTCCTGACCCAACGGGCATCATGTGAGGAGGCACTCTGCTTGCCTCGTTGCAAGCCGTCAAAGCTAGGCTACCAAACATCTTCATGGAAATTGGCGGCCTCGGTCCGAGATTAAGAGTAACAGACTCACTCGCAAACAGCGGCGGTAGAAAGGCAAACAGACGTCCGTAAATGGCGACGAGGCTAATGGAGCGTGTGTGTTTGGAGTAACAAGATAATGCAAGGCGGATAGAGAATGGCAAATACTTGGCTTGCTGAAATGGAGCTAGTGTGAGAAGGAGGACAGAGAAGAGGTTGAACCTCGGGAGCAAACCTTAACTCCGGCATATGAAGGTTATATATAATATGCCGGACCTGACTACAGGTGTTTGACAGCCGTAAACCACGATGCAATCTGCAAAGCAAGGCGGAGATCAGGAATCAAGTAACCGGTGCACGTGGGAGATATATAAAACTGTAGCACAGCATGCTATGCTGTACGAAAAGAGGGGATTTGGAATATGAAGCAATCGATGAGGCTGCAGGACAGCGAGTTGACGAGATGTGACGTTACCTGACAGTGGACTGGGAAGATGCAGGGACGGCGACGTAATGACGATGATTAAGTCTAGGCACAGGGCGGGCAGGAGCGATTTGAAATATTAGATGAGGCAAGCACGATGCAAACATGTCCTTTTTTTTCTCCAAGATATGAATGGATTGAGAATGAACAATGAAAGGGGTGGATGCGGTGCTCAACTTCAGACGAACCTGGATATATAATCTATATATCGTATCATTTTAATAAGTGAGACAAAGATGTTTTGGCTTCGGAGATGTCGAGATGTCGCTAGTTGATGAGTGGTCGTAGCGCCTTGAGATACGGCGCTAAGCCCTGATCTCCGTTGATGTTTGAGCGCGCAATTACTTGTAACTTGTACTCTATTTGTATGTTTTAGAATGTTTCGTAGAGTACAAGTCGATGCTGGCTTCATAGGGCTATGATGTTCAGGGGACAGTCGAGCAATATACCCTGTGCTACGACTGTGATTATGAAAGGGAGTGTACATACAATATCAATCAATTATTAGCGCGCGCGAAGGGCGTGGGTGGAAATACACACACTCCAGCTTCAGTGTGTACTGTACCCTCCTGTATGTATATATAAAAAGCCGATCGGTTGACGGAAGAACTTCAAACTACAAACTCCAAAGGATAAAAAGGAAATATTATCCCCCCAGACACGGCGAAAAGACGAAAAAGACGAAAAAAACACTGGAAACCCGGAGTTTCCTTAGCGTCCACAACGTCCCGATCCGCGCGCAGGTAGCAGGCCACCCCAGACACTTTGACGGACCCAAAACCGACCTAAACCACCTAAACTGTCCTAAACGGACCTAATCGGACCCAGGACCCCTGTGGAAACCTCGGTTGGCGACTTGGCTAGCTGTCCATCGCTCATCTTTTGCTCTTTGTCCCGTTCCAACGTCCCAATTCCATCTTCACCGCTTCACCGCCACTCCTTCTCCTTTCACCGTGCAGCTCTCCTGCATCTCTGCATCTGGGAGAAAGGAATCGGCGCACCCACCAGCCCACATATTATCCTTTATCCCTTCTCCCACAAGAGGTCAAAACCCCGTCAATTAGCTGGTCAACCATTACCAAGGACTGTACGGGTACTCTACTGTACTGTACGTACAATCTTGCCGCTATTACGACCCGTGGGTGGCTAAGTGTGAAGGAACCTGGGAGGTGGGGAGAAAGAGCAAGGGCTTCGTTCGCTCTTGGGTCTGTGAGGGCCTGTGAGCGTGAGGCCTGTGAGGAGGCCGGCTGCTGATGCGTTGGCAAGTGTCGATACATAGACGAACTGGACCAACAACACCAAAAAAGGAAGAACGAATCGAAACGACTTGCCCTGCCCTGCCCTGCCAACTTTGTCCCGAAAACCCGTCAACCCCGTCGACCCCACAGAATTACCACGATTTCCACGATTGCCACGTCTAAATGCCTGAATAACGCCCTATGAGGCCCAATTAAAGTCAATTCCACGCCAATTGAACTCCTTTGCGGGACGCCGATTCCTGGATTGCCCCCCCCTCCAGCCACCTTCCCGTTCGTCGTTCATGGAGCACTACTGCATATCCTCAATTGGCTTCTCCACCTCCGCTGCACCTACCATAAGACCAGCGTAGCGTCACGTCCCAGCGCACGCATCCTGCAATGTCAAATCCATACACGGCCGACGCTGAGAATAAGAGTTCCCTTTCTTCGTCGCCGCCGATCTCTCTCTCCGACTTCTTTCTGTCAATTCCATACTTCATGGCCTCCACGGAGGTAGATCAGAAGTTCCTGGGGCAATTCGCAAAGAACATCGCCTCAGACAACCCGCTCCTATCGTCCATGCTCTTCAAGCTACTTGGCCTCTCCGTCATCCTTGCCAAGCAGCTCGTTCGCGCGCGCAAACTGCGAAAGCTCGATCCAACACGCGCGACAAAGAGCCTGGACCTGTACTTCCACATCATATGGCTCAGCCGCGAGGGCCTCCTCATCGTGGAGCAATATGTCCTCCACATGGTCTCGTCCTTTGAGGAACTCAAAGTGCTGACCTACAAACTGCGCGCCTCCTTCTACCACATCTTTGTCCTCTTCCACAACCAGCCGTCAATCAATTCAGCTGGGCCGCGCCAAATCACAACTCCGCCAGGGCTACTCTCCCCACGACAGAAGCAGGACAAGGGAAAGGCACCCGTGATACCAGGCACATCACATACACCAACCATACCATCACCCCCCGAATCTCGCTCGTCCTCGGTTCAGCCATCACACCCACTCGAAGGCGGACCTGTGCAGCATCCCGACATTCAACGAGACCCGCGACAATCCGGCTCTGCTGCGGACTTCCTCCTCCAAAGCAGAGACTACATCCCCACTGCGATGACCGCATTCCAAGAAGCAAATGACCTCGCCGAGAAACTCCTTTGGGGCTCGCACCCACTCCGCCTTAGCGTTAAAACCGAATTCTCAGCCTTCCTCTATGACTGCGCCAAAGATGCCGACCGCTCGCGCCGCCTCGCCAAAAACACAATCGCAGAAGTCTACAACGCAACCGAAGGCATGGACGACGAGATGTTTGAAGACGCCGCCGAACTCGTCGGCACACTAGGCAAATTTATGAAGCGTGGCCTCGGCAGCGCTGGTGGGAGCAGCTCAGGCAGCAAAAGCACCCTTCGAGCTGGCGCGACGGAACCACGACAGGAACCCCCGCGACCCCTCAGGAGTACACCGCCAAGGAACGAGAACCTGCGCAACGAAGCGTTGCGCGACGCCCTTGCGACGCCGCCTCGTGCGACTCCACCTCGTGCTGTGCCGCCGAGGGGTCTGCTGACTCCGCCGTCGCACGCGAGGAGGGACGCCGAGGTGTCACCGGCGGTGTCGGGGTTGGGGATGGATAATCCTATATGATATGAAGCTACGTTTTGATTCAGGCGTTTACGGCAAAGCGACTTTTTTTGGTTCTATATCGGGGGGCTCTTACCAGTAGAGCGGGCGGAGGGGGGCGCATTTATGACGGAGCTGATTGCCCATGATCCGTATGGCGTTGGGCCTTGTATTGTTTAATGTATAACACGAGGAGATAGAGAGCGTTACGAGATTTAGTTGGCGATGTTATTCTGTATATATTTCGTCATCGATTGCGATGAGGATAATCTACTTGTTTGAAGGATTGGGGACGGAGAGAAGTTGCATCAGAGCGGAAGAGGGGAGACATGAATTGTGACGAGTGAGCAATCGTGGGAATACAACACACTGATACTGTTGTATCAAGCTCTAAGAACTATTTGTGCTGCCTACTGTCCAAAGCAACACCAGCAGCCCTGCCATAAAACTAATATTTCGTACTCCCGACAAACAACATCCATCTATCCTCCAGGTGCCGTCTGTACCACCTCCCGGCATCACACAAACATCGGCCCTTCAAAATAACAACTCGAAGCCCCTTAAAAAAAACTCAATCTCCTCCCCTCGCGTATCACACGTATGTCTCACCTCCGCCGATCGGTACTACAATAAGGAGTAGGGTTTTCATAGGATGCCGATTGAGACATACTGTAAGACAACGGGGTGGAATGACGGCATATATCGTGGGTAAGTGGGCTATTTATATACTTTCTTTTAGTGAAGGGGTTTGCTGACCTCGCGGCGGCCATAGCAGACAGCCTTGATGAGATTTCACAGGAGCAGACCACAGGGATGCAAGAAACCTCCAAGGGTGGATGGGGCGGTTCGTATTATGTGGAAAGGAGACGAAATTCGCCCGTATTTGAGCTTGATAGCGCAATCCTCGTCTGGAAAGAGGGGTACGAGTGTGTGCGCTACGACGGCCGCGTACCTCCACTCGACTGGGTCAAGACCCTTAAAACATTCCCTTCAACCGCTACGGCCAGACGCAGATGGTGAAGGTAAAGAGACTGGTGTCGAACGCCGCTGTGGAGGCGATAATCCTCGGGAATCAGCTTAGTAAGGACCGACACAATCAAGTTTTAATGAAAGCACTACGGTATTTGGACACAGAAGAGGTGGAAATCCCACCAGTTTTTGAGCAGCGAGAGCTTGACGCGGATGAGATCCAGCTTTATGCGCAGGACCTAGTGCTAATGTTGTGGTGTGTGAAATCAGAGACGGTGGCATCGATATCGGTGGGGGGAGAAAGCGGTGACAGGAATTAGTGACGACGGCGGCGAGCCGTGGTATATGAGGAGGAGTTGGCTCATAGCCATGAGTGAGATTGCGTGGTAAGAGGATACCATCTATGAATGCTACTCCCAGCTAGAACTGCGTTGATATCAGTAACTGAGTTAGTCGAGCGAAAAGGGTATGACATGATGAAAAGTCGGTAGATGTTGTTTTCATTTTAACCAACAGCATTTTTACTCGAGCAGCTATGTAATCCACCACCTAAATACATCCCAACCTCATCTTCTGAATCTCCAGCAAGCCTTCCGTGGCCGACATCTTCAGTCTCCCCGATTTATCGTGTTTTAAGAACATTGCGAGTAGTAAGGTGGGGAGACGGCGACGCAAGTTAAGCCAGACTATTCATAGTTCTCGTCAGCATATATTCTCATTAATTTAAACGGACTTGACTTTCGCTGAGAAGCAAGATGGAAAAAGAGACGGGGGTCAATAGAGTGGAGAGAGGAACTTACGGCACAAGTAGTGCATCCCTTATAATCCTGTCCACCACACTGCTGGTACTTCGCAACGGTGCAACCGCCACCACCACCGTCGCCACCACCACCCGGCGTCCCAGTCTGCGTCTGGATGACTGGCGGTCCAGTTGTCGTTCCGGACTCGGCACCAGCAGAGCACGCAGAGCCGGCAACCTTGCGGCTTCCACCAGCGTAGACGGCGGGACCGGGGTTGACGTAGGAGCTTATAGCTGCGTGGATGTTGATGAGGATGCCGGGGTCGGAGGCCTTGTAGGCGCCGGGGAAGTTGACAGTTGCGGGGGAGGCTGAGCCGCCACCGCTGACGACGAGTTGGTCTAGAGGCTCTATGGTCAGCGAGGGAGAGATGGGGATGAATAATGAGGGGTGGGTGGGACATACAGCAGCTCATGTAAAGCTGGGCACCACCGCTGGAGCCAGCAACGTGGAGAGCGATGACTTCGGCACGAAGAAGGTATTCTCCAGCTGCGATATCAGATGGAATCTTCACATTCATCCTTCCACAGCAGTTGTTCAGGTCTTTGACGCCCCATCGGTCGTCATCGGCACTGTTACCGGAAGGGTTCTAAGTAATTATTAGCATGAGATCATTCTGTGACGGATACTCATTTATCATACCTTTGTCCATGAATCCTCGTGGACCTTGAACCATCCCGTGGACCCATCTGCCGTCGAGGCATCCGCAACTTTAGACATATACACGTTGACTGGTCCGTAGTGAGCACCTCCGATTGCTTCATTATTGCATGATCGATCTCCATTTTGCTAGAAAACCAGATCTCGTCAGTAACTCATGCTACACCGGAAATTGAGACCGCACGAAGACCGTACCTGGTGCATCTCAACCGTGACGGTCTGACCCGCTACGACAGCGCACTTGCCAGATACGCCGCCGCGGCCATTGCAGCGCATATTATTGCTCGACACATCAGTGACTGGGTTATTTGTTGCCGGTAGACGGGCACAAGTGGACTGGTAAGCACCGAGTTAGTCAATTATGTGAAGGATCTGAGTGGGGCAACATATCTGATCGACACCGTTAACCCAGAGTTGCTGGAATGTAGCGTGTCCAGCGACTTGCTGGGCTAGAATAGCCGCGACAACGGGCAGGATTGCGGTTCTCATCCTGGCGAATTTAGAGTATAGAATTATGACTTGAAAATGTAAATCTTGCAGATCCTTTCATCCAGGCAGGCGGACGATCATCATTATAAGGACGGATATAGAGAGGATCTGTGCTGGCAATGTCTCATCACAAGGCCTCCATATATTAAACTTGACCCCATTGAGATTGCAATATATACGCCGGCCCTCGTGTCCAGCCAGCGGGACGACGGGATCGTTTGGCGCTCGCCGAAATTTGCCTTCGAGACCGTGGAAGAGTCTCTGAAGACTCTTGGGAAGATCATGTGGTTGAACTGTATTCTTCCATTGATTTTGCCAAGGCGGTAAATTGTCGACGTTTCATATGCAGCGGGCGCCATCATTGGAGACCTTCCCCGCCAAGGTATATAATTTAATAACTTAGAGACGCTTACGGCTGAATTGGTAGGCACTGATACGCCCAGATCTTGCAAAGCCGGATCAAACCTGAGGGAAGCCGGAGATTTTATAAATATGCGAGGAGACGGCAGTTAGCCCCATATTGGAATGGGTTTGGCGCAGTCAGGGGCGGCAACATTGGGCCGAAGTGAACCACCTCACCATCATTACGGTGGTATTTTGCAACGCTGCTTCGTACAGTATGGACTCGTGATGTATGGCTCAAAATATAGTGACTGTAGTTGTAATGATATCATTGAAGCTGTTAGGTTTAGTTTCCTGTACCTCAAGTGCCGAAAGCTTAATTACGCCGTCTTGACATCATGTCTGCCCTTGACCATTTTTTGCCTCTCGAATCCACATATCGGAACGGCCAAATGGGTCACTGCTGAAAAATCGCGCCTTTGGATTCCATTGAAGTATGTACATGTGCTCGCCCAACTAACTCATTGGTCATACCTACTTACTGTAGGGTTGAACGCGCGAAAATAGATATGCCAGTAGTCCCGCTGTTTCAAATAGCCTGCATTTTCCTTTATCATAGACATTTCCGACTCTCCTTTCGCCTAAACTAGCAATAACAGGGCAACATATCAGACTGTGTGCTGAGTATATCCGCAAGAGTGCCGACATCATTACTGTCCAGACCACACTTCAGGTCCCGGGAATGGGTATTCCTATTCTTGTTAATATCCCACGTATATCACGGAAATCGGGAAGACTGACCGTTGTGTTCCACTCAGGCTGGAAGGGTGAACCATTGGGTCCCATCTACAGGTTTGAGGTCAGCTCCGTTCTCATATTAACACAGCTGTCTGTGTACAACATCTGACTCCAGGGTAAAATCCGGATGCTTTGAAGGTTATACATACCCACCACTGCGACATTGCAAGTCCTGGATCTGTTTTCCGATTAGCCTACTTCACTAAAGGCGCGTCCGGGGATAGGTCAACATACCTTCATCCGTATATGTGCCTGGGAAGCTAGCAAGGTAATCGCCGCTAGGAGATGCTGTTCCGTTCCCAGTAATACTTAACTGCGCGCATTCAATATAGAACTGCGGTGGTCTGCTGGCCAACATGATAACTTCATGCCTGATCAGATACTTCCCCGGCTTGAGATTCCTTGGGATCGCCACTGTATATCCAGGCGTAGGTCCTTCCCCGGGTTGAAGTAACCCTCCCTGCGTCCATGGGCCGCGCAGATCTTCAGCTTCTGGCGATAACCCTACTTGGCCAATCTTGAACCACACATCGCCACTGCCGTCAAAGTCTTCACATGAGTCTCCCGGGCATGCGGCCATGTATGCGAGAATAGGCCCTACGGAGTGAGGCCAGACATTGGGGAAAACATCCGGCATGAAGTTTTCCCAATGTGCTGTGATGTTGTTGCCAGCACGTATGGGAGCATGAAGAGATGATGCTGTGGCCTTGCCGTCCCAGTTACATGTCATGTTTCCGCTGCTTACGTCGAAAACGGGGTTGAAATCCCAACGCCGTTGGATGCTCGGAACTTGCGGAGGGTCCGGGATGGGGTTGTTTTCCAAATCCCAGAGATGCCATAGTGTTCTATCTTTGTTAGAACATATTTTTCAAATGATAGTGTAAGGGAGGTGGCACCCATTATATTCAGCCCCGTCCACAGTGTAGCGGCACACACCTCCATGAGCTACCGCTGTCGACGCTAGAGCAAGCAGGGATGCAATAAACTGAGGTTTCATTTTGGCGTGCTAGTTAGGAAAATCCATATCAGAGAAAACCAAGACCCGATGGACACGGAGATCTTCTTATATCTTCGTATGCCATTTTTGTCAATCCCAAATAGAGTGTTTCCAAGTTCCCACTTTCACCAGTTTATTGCCATGGGAGCTAGGCCAGGAGATGAGCATGCGTGCCAATTAGAAAATCGAGTTAGTATTGATAAAAACGGTTTAACGTGTGAGATTAAGTATAATGTGGCTTCCGGACGCCATTTCATGGGGAATGCTTGAGTCCCGTGTTTCAGACATATCAGATGCCTCCGCCAAGGCATTTAGCCACATAATTTTTGGTGCTGATCTGCAGAACGATATGCCAAAAAATGGCAACTATGACCGAGTTTCCGATGACATTTTCTTGAGACTGACAAGCTGATGTTTAGCCGCCGAGCGAATTTACAGCCGGATGTTTCTTTTGTCGAAACTTGGCCAACTCTTTCACAAGCGTCAACTTGTCAGATCACAGAAATAGCCAAAAGCGCTCATGGCACGCGTCGCATATTATACGTCACCATTAGCTCTGACTCCGAGAACTATTTTTGGGGCAACTGACAAGCCACTGTTCAATATAGCTTTCATTCCTCTCTAGTGGAATTTCAGACCACGAATTGCACCGTCTGGTTCCACCATAGCCTTGTGAAACGTAAAGGCACCATCCCAGCTTCCCTCCTATTGTAACTAGATGCATTATGTTTTGCACGGTTCTTGTGGCATTGTCACAGTAAAAAAACCAGCTATATAGGTCTGCTCATCTTGGACAACAATAGAAGCAGCACATCAGTCAGTTGACTCGGCAAAACTAGCTTCGAGGTCCCTAATAAGAGAACTCGTAGGCTTTCGGACATTCTTGAGCCCCGATTAAAACTCTCTGCACCGACCCTCTACCCTCGTCTCGTCCAACAGTCCGTCCCCGTCCACATATTCACCAATGTAGGTTACCATAGCAATGGCGAAACATTTGTGTTGGCCTTTGAGCGATCTTATAACGAGTCTTACAAACGCTTCCAAAAGGCGATGGGCTGTGGGGATATATACCGGGAAAGCACTGGCGTGGAAGGCACCATGGCCCCGACCCGGTCTTGGAGGTGGGCGACGAGAGTCCGACGCCAGAATGAAGTCCGGCGAATAGACAATCTGGTTGAGGGCTAGACAGGGAAGAAACCATAATCTCGAAGATTGCGCATAGATCGAGACCGTCATCTCAGAGTCGATATGAAAATGAGCTGCAGGAGCTGGGGACGTTCGCGTCTTTGCCACTGCAGTGCACAATTCTGGCTCATTGCAGTCACCTAGACCTCTGTTTTGGAGTGCAGAATCTGCGGCCTCGACAAGATTATCGGGAACAGCAAAATCGATCGACTGCATAATGTCAGTTGTAGCCCACACCAGGCCGGTCGATGGAAGGCTTACATCAACAATGCTTGGCACTCCATAGACTATAAGAAGATAGTTTCCCTATAAGACACATGGAATGTTGATTTTGAGTAGAATGTGAGAGATTGAGGCTACTAGGTATTCATCGATTACCGCCGTGTTGAGGTTGTGGTTCCCCATAGCTGTCGATGTCAGACAGCTGTCGCTGATTAAGTATGGCCATATGGTATACCATAACTATTCAAGGTAGCCGGGTGAGTCGATGTGAATAGTTTCCTGCCTTGATGTTCCTTGTTAGATACTGCTGCCTTCGGCCGTTAGATATTTGCGGTGAATGCGGCGTACCGCGCGCTTACTCGTTCGCCTTTTGCCAATATAGGCCACAGCTGGCTTGTTTCAATTGGACCTCAACCCCAACCTCAACCCAGCTATGTTCAGCGCGTAATCCAGTAATGTCAACAATACCAACAAGGTGGCCTAATTACCACCACCCGCACCACGATGGGCGGTGGCGCAGTTAATGGAAGTGGATACCAACAATCGTTTCACTTTTTTTCAGCACTCCCAATCGAACTTCGTTTCATGATATGGGAATACGCGCTACCTAGCCATGTGATCTTGTGGATCATCCACAAGATAGTGGATCCTAATGAAGCTGGACACCACTTGAGGTTACTCGTGGAAGATTTCATGCTGTACCAGTGTTCGGGATTTGGCGTAAAACTGCCTACGGTTGAAATTGTCCTTGTTCCGGATAAGGCCTAACCTAGGGTAGGAATTGAGGCCTGTTTTAGGAGCTGCGTCTTAGCCGCCAGCATCCTATGCAGCTTCGAATTAAACGGCTTTCTAATGTTCTAATTGTAGACTTCAGAGATCTCTATATAAGAGAACCTTTAATCCGTTGTATAAAAGAATCAAGAACTCTTAGTACGATCACGGATGGCTCAGTTCCATATATCTCTCCTGTCGATCTTGTGGTTTTCAAAATCTTCTGCTGTGGGAGACGGGCAGAGCCTATTAAAAAACGGCGTGATGCTTTCGACGCTTATAATCTCCTAGAGCGAGTGAGTCGAGCCAAGGCCCTCATCTTGTCTCCCGAGCAAATAGCAGCTGTTGAGCTAGGGCTCTAGGACGTAGTTGAACTTACGGGGATTACCGTAAGTTGGTGGAAGAACCGTCTTAGCCTTGGAAACTAGAATAGTTCAAGAGGATAGAAGGATAGACTACTATGTAGTAAATAGACATGTATAGTAGCTATTTAGGGTTTTTTGCCGAGGAGAAATTATCAAGATCATTTTCAGAGACTACTATGGATCTACTCAAAACTAGCTATATTATCGAGAAGAAGCTCACCTACATACCCTCACCCTCACCAGCCCTCTATGCCGTAAGAACCCTCCTCCCTTCGTCCTCAAGCCTGTAGATACGCGCGTCTAGCACACATTTGGTCCTCTCGTCAACTGCTTTGCCACCTTCTCCGCGAGCACGTCATGCATAGGCGACGTGGGGTGCAGGCTATTGAGCCAGAAATATTGGTTAACCGGGATGCCGCACGAAGGGTCGAGAGTATCTTGCTTCGGTGTACCACTGCGCGCTATTAGCATCTTATCACCACTCCTCACGGGGAAGCGTCCGACTTACTTCTGATATGCCTCGCAATACTCGGTTGTATTCTTGTATCCGGCGGTGGCAGGGAACGCAGCGGGCCTGTTTAGGACGTCCGTAAACGCCTGCCATGCATCTACCCTGAAGACGTTCGTCCCAGCATAGTTCTTCTTGACGCCTGCGGCTAGATTGGCAATCGCGCCGTTAAAGTCCGCCAGATCCTTCGCAAGGAGAGCCGCGCTCTCTGCGCCTTGGCCGATGATCAACGGACTCCTGTCTGTGGGCGGAACGTTGAGGAATACAAAGTTCCTCGCGCCAGTGTTATAGAGTTCCTTGACGAGACCGTCATAGACGGCAAATATCTTCTTGTTTAGGATGGGGACTGTGTCGGGGCCCAAGTAGAAGGAGTTTCCGACATCATTGATGCCAATGAAGATGCCGAAGACGGAATCGCTGCTCTTCCATTTGCCGTTGAAGGCGTAGTTTGGGATGAAGAGATCTTCGACCTGGTCCGAGAGGGATAGCACAGTGGGTTGGTAGGGCGCCACCAGTGAGGATGATACGGTCGCACCGCCGTATGCCAAGTTGTACGTCAATATCTCAGATGCGTTGTACTTGACAGTGAGGAAGTCGGGCCAATTGGGCCCATTGGCAGCGGTCCAGCCCGGGTATGGGGGGTTGCCAAGAGGATTGCCTGGTGCTGGTTGAGTAAGGGACACGTTAAAGCCATTAGTCGTGTACGAGTCGCCGCTACCGCTGTTAGTATTGGAAGTCATAGGAGATTGGGTAGCCTACAAAATGAACGCATGCTTCATCGAACCCCAGCCTTTGTAGTTGGCATTGGCACGGCAGCGATGCGATGTAGACGAAGCTGCCGCCGAGGAGACGAGGCCCGCCGTGAGAATCGCAGGGAAAAGCATCATGAATATAGGGAACGGCGAGGGAGGCAAGAATCTAGAAGCCTCAGCAAGCAAGCAGGGCGACAACCATCGAGGTAGGCATCTGCTTTATACTCGCAATTCTCCGCTCCTGCCCATGAGACGCTGCAATCTCCATGCCGCCGCACGAGCAATTAAAATATAGTATCCCTCGCATCATCGATATAGACTTATAGGAACGCCGGCAGGCTATCCCAGGACCAGTCAAGCATTTCGCACTTTGGCAAATAGCAGGTGTTCCACGGCTAGAGAGGGGACCCGGAGGACGAGGCTCCGAGACTCAGTTTCGTTTAAGCTTTTGCCCAATGTCTGATCATTTCCAGATTGGACTTTGCGACAATGTTCGCGGATGCGGGGAAGGGCAATGGAAGCATAGCTTGAGAAGACCTTGTACATAGTAATGATGCTAGTGGCGCAAGCATACTATTTGTTTAGACCAGTCCTTACCATTGAACGGATATCGAGATTGGATGGTGGCCCCTGACAGTGCGGGGAAAGAGGAAAGCGATGTTGTGGGGAACAAGAGTACCACGGGCACGAGGTTAATGTTATGCCAGGCTTTAAGCTGCGACGGCTTCATTGTTCAACTGTAATTGAAGTAGAATGATTTGCCGGGGCAGCAGTCTGCTATCGCTCCGGACTCCGTTACTTCCACGATGTCCCTAGCACCTACATAGTACAGTCTTCCGTCTGTAGACACAGAACATCGTGCCATGAATGGGAAGTGCAAGATAATTCCAGGACAATTCCGTGGCTACAAACCATAATATATGGACCACGAACCTAACTCTTGCCTTGCAGGGACAATTTGCAATTTATACCAATTGCGCCCCAGCTGGATGTCGAGGACACTTCTTCTCCCCGAGTTCTCCAAATCCTCTCCAGGCAACCCACCTCACATCTCAATTACCATTTCTCATATCTCACTATTCGCACCGTGTCAATGATTAACTAGAAACAGACAGGAACAACCGTGTCACTATGCTTCCTCAGACGCTGACAGCTCTTCTCCAGTTTTTAGCGGATCAGATAAATAACTACAGTATTACGTCAGCCAGGCCTCCAATGTCGTCGTACTCCTGTTATGTTACAACCACTTTCTGCTGACAGATCATGGAAATCATGAGAACCCGAGCCCGAATGCGCCTCTTTAAGGTCCTGACTATATGTAACTCTATATACATGTTCTGCCCCTTAACATTCCAATCATCCCCATCTCATTGCAACCTTGCCATCTAAACCTTCCTCAATCTCACCATGGCCTCCTCTAATTCCTCTCCTGCAGCTGACCCCCGCGATAACCTCTCCCGCATCAAGCGCTCTACACCCGTCAGCTCCGCCCTCTTTGCTGGCCTCCGCGCTGCCGACGCCTTCCTACAATATGGCCTCGTAGCATACGGCCTCGCGTCCCCCGGCCTCCGCACCATTGGCGTCCCAGCCCTTCCCGCCTTCTTTCCCGGCCCCTTCACCCTCCCAACCCTCGCCAACTTCACCGCCCTCCCCCTCCAAGCCCGCATCCTCATCGCCCTCGCCACCGCCAGCAGCATCAAGCACGTTTACTGGGTCGTCCGCATCGGCGAGACCGAGATCCGCCCCACCGACGCCCTCGCTGTCGGCATCTTCAACTCCCTCCTCAACTCCCTCAACTCGATCTTCTGGTCCATCGCCCCCCTCGCTCCCCTTCTCCCCACCGCGGCCTCCACCCTCCTCACGACCCTCGGCATCCTCTCCCCCGCCCCCCGCGACCTCACCTCCCTTACCCCAACCTTCCTCCTTGGCACCGCCCTGGCCATCGCCGGCCTCGCCATCGAAACCACCTCCGAGATCCAGCGCAGAAACTTCAAAGCCCGCCCCGAGAATAAGGGGAAACCATTCACCACCGGCCTCTTCGGCGTCGCGCGACACATCAATTACGGCGCCTACTACTGCCTCTGGCGCACCGGATACGCCATGGCGGCTGCGGGACCCGTGTGGGGCGGGCTGGTGTTCTGGTTCTTCTACCACGATCTTTCGGGCAGGGGTGTGTCGGTGCTGGACCGTTATTGCGCGGATCGGGTGAGTTGATGAGAGTCCTGGTGATGGCTTGCCGCGGCAAATGCTAACTTGGGAATGTAGTATGGTGAGGATTGGCAGCAGTATCGGAAGAAGGTAAGGTCGACTTTGCTGCCGGGTCTTTGAAGGGTGGGTGGATGCCAGTGTCGAGGTGCCTTGGTGGTTGCGGGCTTCGTGTTAGCGGGTGATGTGTGGAATGGACCCGTCGGATGAATATCACTTGACTGTATGCTTGGACTCGACGAGGAGACTGGCTATTTGACGGTGGGACGCGGCTCGGGCTTCTGTTTATTCCATAGCTCCCTATAACCTACTGCCTTTGAATGTAGTTAAAAATGAGACGATCTTTTCTTAATCAGGGGGAATACTCATTCATACCGTGACATGAACCAATCCGTAGATATTAGGATACAATGGCCGCCTCCTACTGTGCACCAGCCAACTGCCAGCGTAGCCGACAACCGCTCATGTAGGTCTCACAATCATGCAAGCCACAAAGCCATCATTTCAACTCTTTCCATTAGATACACAAACGCCGATGACGCGTGAGGACCTCCAGCCGCAATACGCCCGATCTCGGTACTGTAGCTGCAGTGCAAGAAGTAAGGTATTATACGTACATCACCCGCTCCAACTCGCCTTACCCATCCCAAATCCTATTCAGAAACAACAGTTTAAGTCCTGTATACCTTGTCCCAACCTCGCTATTCCTAATGCAAGTCATAAAATCCGCCCTTTGATCCGTACTGCCAAAAGTGCGCCTTTCGTAATGTATGTTTTTGGTTTGGTTTTGTCCCTGCCGCAAGCCCACGTTTTAACCTGGGGGGTTTCATCCCTTCGTCCTGGGCTAATGAATATCGCAGTCTACATTTCGAGACTAAATGATGCTTGGATCGGCGGCAGCATCTAATAGGGATTGCACCACGGTTCCCGCTGGGCGAGTAGTCGTAGTTTGTCGGGAACATAACATCTCCCCTCCTAGCTACCACGCAGCACCCACTGCCAAACTCAGCACTCTCACGGCTCCGCCTCGCAATGCGCATGATAAGGCTGCAGACTAACCGTGCTGCTCGATCTCCCTCCCCCAATGCTATCTCGCTTAATCTGTTTCTCAACGCGAATCCCCTTGTACGCCCTCGCGGGCGGCAACACCGTCCCCTCCGCAATCCCGCGCGCAAGGTCATCTAGCCTCGATCCCTTCGGCTGGCTCTCCCAAGCGCGACGCCCACTATCAAACACCTCATCCATCTCCTCGAGCATCTTGCCCTTCGTCTCCGGCGCAGCGATGTAGATATGCAGCAGCGCCAAGGCGTTGAATGTCCCGAAAATCATGTACATGCGCCAGTGGATGTGGAACAGCATCGGGGGAACGGCGAAGGAGAGGATGCAGTTCCAGAACCAATTCGTCGCGGTCGCCAGGGAGACGGCCTTGGCGCGGACTTTGGACGGGAAGATCTCTGCTGGGTAGCACCAGGATGCTGGGCCCCAGGTTGTGGCGAAGGTGGCGACGATGAGGTAGGAGCAGGCTACGATGGCACCAGAGGCAGCTTTATTTCCGCGCACGACCCAGGTAACGTTGGAGTCGGGGATAGAGACGGCTTGGCCGAAGACGGCCTGCACGGCGCCGGTGATGAAGAATAAGATCATCATGACGAGGGAACCGAGGAGAAGGGACGGCCGGCGACCCCATCTGTCGATGTAGATGATGGCAGGGAGCGTAAGAAGCACGTTGATCACGTATTGTATCGAGGCCGTGAGCATGGGCGATCCGATCTCCGCGGCCTCCATGACATAAATGATGTAGTACATGAGCACGTTGACTCCACCAAGCTGCGACCATGTCTGGATGCTCATGCCAAGGAGCACGCGCTTCACCATGCGCGGCGCCATGAGGGCGCGCATGCTACTCGTGGCCTCCTCGCGCTCGAAACGCAGCGCCTCCTCGATTTCCTGGTACTCGGCCAACACCTTCGGGTGGTCGATGTCGCCGCCTGCGTGCAGATCCGCAAGCACCTGGATCGCTTCGTCCCATAGGTCCTTGCTGGCCAGCCAGCGCGGGCTACGCGGCAGGAAAAATAGGCCGAAGAAGAGGATGAGGGCTGGGATCATCTGGAGACCCCAGGGGATGCGAAATGCCGCCTCGGGTTGGTTGGGATCGGTCGGGCCGCCGCCGACAAAAGACGCACCATACTGGATGAAATACTGAATTAGGATACCCCATGTGATAGCCCACTGCTGAAGTGTCACGATGCGGCCACGAATCTCCTTCGGTGCGATCTCGGACTGGTAGACGGGGACGATGGCGGAGGCGATACCGATACAGATACCGGAGACGGCACGGCCAACCACGAGCATGGGAATGCCGTTGGAAGCGCATTGGAGGCTGGCAATTTGGTTAGCAGTGATGGATTACAACTGAGGGTAGGGCCGTACATGGAGCCGACGATCCAGAGTGTACAGGAGAATTGAATAGCGGTTCGACGGGAGTATCGGTCTGCAATAAAAGATGATATGAGAGCGCCGAAGAAGGAGCCGAAGGGCATCGAAGCTGTGATGGCTCCCTGGACCGACGAAACACTATCACTCCATTAATACGATCCCAAGTAGGCCCGAATGGCTGAACATACGGATTGTCGAAATAACGTTTATAGGCCGCAGTCCCAATTACTCCCGACATGGAGGAGATATCGAAACCAAACAACCCGCCGCCTATACATTACACTCTGGTCAGCACGATTGTCCTCAGGCGCAACAACGTCGAACCCCAGGCATTTCATCGACGATCTGGGAGTGAGGCGTCGGTTTTGGACATACCAATGGCAGCGAAGCCGCAAATAACGTAGACATTAGAAGCCTGATACATGGTGGCAACTGCGCGGCGTCGCGCTCTGTGCTTGCGGACCGCGCCGTTTACACGTTACTTCAAACTTCTGAAGAGGTTGTTAAGGAATCGGTGATGGCGACACAGCAACGACGACATCAACGACTGATAAGAACATTGACCACAGGCAAGTAAGGTAACGAGAAAGGCAAAGACTGGGGCTGGCCGTGATAGATCTACATATGTATGCATGCTGCCTGTCATAGTGGTGCCCAATGGGGCGATGCATTGCGATGAACCCTGGGTTGGCGATGCTGCTGGTGGTCTGGTACAAAGCATGGGAGCCCTGTGCGCCAGTTAGTGGCGACTGTGATGTGTGGCGACGGGG
>JPJV01000867.1:0-10950 GCA_000750745.1 Pseudogymnoascus sp. VKM F-4281 (FW-2241)
ACCCCGACATCTCCAAAGTAGTTTCCCCTTCCCCTCCTGGTATCCCCCAATCCAACACACGTCCCCCCCCAATACACCCATCCATCCAACTCACACACACACCGTAAGACTTCCACAAAAAAAAAGAACACATAAAAGATACCACTCGTAGAAACACAAAAATCATACACAATCGAATCTGCCCAAACTTCTCCACCATGCCACAATGGCCATGCATGATCCCGGGAAAACAGGGGCGACGAAAGGAGGTGAAAGAAGAAGAAAGAAGTTTAATAAGTAATGCCTGCCTCTCTCTCTTTCCTTCGCATGAGACAAAGAAGAGGAGAGGCCTTTCGGCAGGTTGATAAAGAAGACGCTTCTTCCTTGCCCACGGTCCCCCATTTTCAAAAAAAAAAAAGACAATGATGGAAGTGCTACAAGAAAACGGGATGATTTTTAAACGATCGTAATCCGTAAACAGTATGACCCTCCCAAAAAGAAAACAAACAGACAGGTTCTCTCCACCATCAACAGCAGGTGGTGGAGAGATATGACGGCGTGGTGGCGGGACTCGTAAACAAAAACAGTACTTCGACAGGGAAGCAGGCGCTCGCAAACAAACCATTCGGACCAAACCCCAACGCAAACGCAACCAGGTACGCTTTCAGAAAACAACGGAAAGAAATCGACACATCGGAGCAATGCGGCCCTCACTCCGTGGTGGTAGAGTTAAATCATTGCGGGTAGTAGACGACGGCCTGCGGCGGCTGCGGGTAGTAGAATGCGTCGGGGCTCGGGGTCATCATGCCGTGCTGCATCGATACACCGCTGATCTGCTGTACGGGGTAGGCGGGCGGTGATGCGTAGGATGGGAAGGCCGCTGCGGCTGCTGCTGGGATCTGTGCGGCGTCGTAGTAGTACACCATGCCGTTGACTTCCTGCGCTACGAGGTTGGGTTGCTGGCCTTGCTGCGATGTGTCTGTTGGGGCAACTTGTCCGTAGGAGGGCTGCTGGCCTGTCGAGGGGGCGAAATTCGGTGCTTGGGCACTCATGCCGGCGTTATATTGTTGAGGATAGTAGTAGCCCTGTTGCTGGGGCATCACTTGATATTGCGGAGGATAGAAGCCTTGCTGCTGTTGATAGGCGTTTGGCTGGAATGGCTGGGCGTGTATAGCCCTTTCTGGGATCTGGGACAGAGGAGTCCCTGTAGACCCTTGGTATGATGCATTGCGTGAGTGAGGATGTATATGTGCTTCTTGCCCATAGGCTTGGCCGTTGGCCTGCGTCGGCACTTGGTGTTGGAATAGTTGTTGGTATTGTTGCGGAGGGTTGAATTGCATAGCTGCCGGTGACTCGATGTTGTCGACAGAGACGGCCTTTTGAGGTCGAGGGTGTTGCATAGGTACAGAGTTGGGTCTGTTTTCGCGGTATGTAGGCTTTTGTGGAAGCGGGTAGGGTTGTGATACAGCCGGGAGCATTATACCAGGCTCTTGGACCTGCTGTATCTCAGTGGCAATCGGTGCCTGCGCCTGGGCTACAGACGGTGGTAATCTGACAACCGGTCGAGCCGAGTCGAGCGGTACAGGAGGCCTTGACATCGTCGAGCCCATAGGGGATATGATGCCATCTCGTGGAATCTCATGAGCCATAGATGAGCGACGGCTCATGGCGACGCTTGGCGTGTATACGCTGCCATATACACTCCCACCGTACACACTGGTTCGTCTAGAGAAACCTCCGACCGAACCTAACCCTTGGCGGCCCCTATTGCTCCGTGACCCAAATCCCTGCTGGTTTGGTCGCATGGCTCGTGGTATAAATATGAATGACCGCTCAACGGCGGGGTATATATATCTCGGCGGCGTATCCGGCAACGAAATTCGAACCGGCTTATCGCGACGAAGAGGTGGTCGGTGGTCTGGAAGACGTGTGTACTGGTGCAAGGCAATCGCAGGTAATGATAACGCCTTCTCCATGCCAGGTAATAGCACGCGTACTTGCACATTTCCAATCAGCTTTGTCGTCGACAATGACCGGTTCGGTGCCGGGCCGCGCGGGGCTTGTGGTAATGATTGTCTCGAGGCATTCATATTGTTGTATGCTTGGGATGGGTTGCGTGGTGGCCGGTTGTCTTTCACGACCGCTTCGTGCATGTCGTGAGTCCATGGAGCGTCGGCAGGCTCGGCCATCTGCTGCATATAGCTATTAAACGTTAGCATGCTATTAAAAACACCAAGGAAACTTTTTAACATACTTGGCTGGTGCAAACGGTCCTCCAAAGCCACCTCGGCCGCCTCCTCGTCCTCCGCGGCCACGCCCAAATGGCCTGAACCCATTTGCAGCAGGTCCAGAATGTCTGTGGTCATGCATGAAGAACGCGCCACGGTTGGGAACAAAAGCCGGATCTTCATCACGCTTCTTCTTGTAATCCTCATGCTCACGCCTCCTTCGCTCTACCGGTGTTTCAACAGGTTGGTCCATGATCGCAGTCGACTTGACAATTACCGGATGTGACAGGGTGGATTGCGGTGCGTTTGAAAGATCATCGTAGCTAGTCGACTCGACATTATCAAAGTCTTTCGACCTCTCAAGCCCATTCAGCATCATCTCCGTATCTGTTGATCCATTTACCTTCGGTGGCGATTTAGACGTCTCCGATGACTTCGGATTTTGTGCCGTTGGAGTTCTGTCTTTCGAGCGGCCGTTCGCCGTGGCCTTCGGTGCTACCGGAGATGCTGCGTTGCTGCCATCGCTCTCATTACCGGCATCTTCGTCGTCGGAGATCGATCCGTCGCTCTGAGAGTCCTCCAGATCGTGACCAGCTTCGTCGCCCTCCTCGTCCTCTACCCGTCTCCGGCCTATAAGCGGCTTCTTTCGCCTGAGGCCCGGCATCGTTGCTGCCCTGACCCGTTCAATTACCCCGTCGTGTTGCGTGCCGGGGGCGAGCCTCGAGGCCTCAGGGAAGGCGAAGCCTAAGAGGCGAATGGATCATACGCTGGCCGTAACTAGGCTTCAACCTGCCTAAAGGCGCTGATTCATACGATGTAGTACGGGTGCGAGGGTCTCTTGGGGAAGGCAATAACGTGGAATGTATAATGGCAACAATTTATTGAGGTTCGGGGGCGGATCGTAGAGAATGGGGTTCACGGCTCG
The DNA here is from genome assembly GCA_000750745.1 of Pseudogymnoascus sp. VKM F-4281 (FW-2241). Classification (NCBI taxonomy): domain Eukaryota; kingdom Fungi; phylum Ascomycota; class Leotiomycetes; order Thelebolales; family Thelebolaceae; genus Pseudogymnoascus; species Pseudogymnoascus sp. VKM F-4281 (FW-2241). The sequence continues at coordinate 3,133 of JPJV01000867.1, forward strand.
AATCTCAACCATTCAGAAAAAGATGCCTTGATCACAACACTCACTCACCCAAGCATCCCTGTAAGTAGCGCTAAGAAGCGAATCATGGAGGCGGAAAGAACAGTCAAGAAGTCTACCGCCGGGATGAACAACGCTACTTCCTCCTACCCTGTCAGTTGCGGCAAGTACCCGCGACAAACATTTAAATGCCATATGGAAGAGACGTGTTATTCTTCATCGCTAGCAATTGTATAAATATATAATAATATAAATGTACACAACATACCCACTCCGCTACTATAGCGCTCGTTTCGCGACAGTAAACAAAAAAAAATTGACTAAAACGAAGGGATCCTCCAATACAACTCGGTTCAAGGACAGATTTCTGGCCCCTATGCATCATGTCTCACTTAGGAAATCACTCATGGAGACCGTCCCTAAACACAGATTCACATTTTGCTACGTGAGCGCCAGCAGAAATACTGAATATCTCATAACCCGCCTTTCCATACTGTACAGCCCCCGTCGTCGGAGTAGAATAGTTACACCTCATTATGCCATCCACTCCTCTATACAATCTCCATCTCCATATCCAGCTCCTATCGGCACACAATACTTTTCCAAACCATCATACATACATACCCCTCCCAAAATTCACCCTCTCCACATGGGCACCACCAGTAAGCTCTCGCCACCAAAGCCACACCTCGACACTACTCCTATCACCATGTACGGCATTCAAGCCATTCCCGAGCCAGAGAAGCCTCCGCTCATGCCCTGCAGCCTATTCGCCAGCTGTGGGTACTTCTCCTGTACCTCAAGCTGTGTCCTCGTCGCCTCCGCGTAAGAAAGGGCGTTGATGACTTCGCCTTCGGTTCTCGAGAGCTCTGCGGCACGCTCAAAGTACTTCAAGGCATCGTTGACCTTTCCTTGCTGTAGTAAGAGTTGAGCCATGGTCGCCACAGCGATATCACACTCGGGGTCGACTGCGATGCGTGTTAGTGGTTTTATCAAACATAATAGAGAAATACTTACTAATGAGTGCCTTCTCGCACAGCTTCTCAGCCTCAGCAAAGTCCTGCTTCCACTGGACGAGCGCAAGGGCCTTGTTGATCAAAGGCAAGACGTTCATGCCGAGGGGCTTGGAGATCTTCTCCATCTCCACAGCAGTATCGAACTTGGCAATGGCATCCTGGTATTTCTGTTGGTCCAAGAGGAGCTCTCCGTAGTAGTTGTACACATCTGGAACCTGGTCGAAAGACTTCATGGTGCGCTTAAAGGTAGCCATCGACGAGGCGATGGAGCCCATCTTGTATTGTGTGACACCAAGCTGGATGTGAGAGAAGATGAAGTCGCGGTCCAAATCAATCGACTTCTGGTAGTCCTTGGCAGCGTCGCCAAACTCGCCGAGGATGAAATGGAGCTGCGCGCGGTGGTAGAAGATATCCGGGTCATTGTCGTTCTGTTCCATTGCCTTCTCGAAGTCGGCGACGGCTGCCTCCTTATCCCCGAGCTCAAGGTGCATGCTGGCACGCTTGATGAAGCTCTGTGTCAGCCTTGGGTTGAGCTCAGTGCTCTTGGTAAGATCCGCCAATGCCTCGAGGTTCTCGCCACGGAGGTACTTGAAGGTTCCGTTCATGTTGTATGCAAACGCCTCATGCTCTCCGATATCACCCAATTCCAGGGCGGTGCTGAAATGCTTGGAAGCCTCTTCGTATCCATCGCTAGTCTTCTTATCCATGGCGATGAGTCCAAGCTGCAATTGGCCCTTTCCGGTATCCTCGGGGATCTCTACACCAAGCTCGAGTCCTTCCGGTGCAGGTTTGGCGCGGAAACTCTGGAGGTAGTTGGTGACAAAGGTTGGGCTAGGCAGTCTCTTGCCCTTTCCGGCCATGATAGCCTTACCCTTGGCCTCGGCGACCTTCTTCAGTAGTCTCTCAACTGCCTCGGCACTCGATGCGGTCTTGAAGCTGTCGATGATGCAGCTAGCTGTGAAGTCGAGCAGTGCCTCGCTGAATTTCTCCAGTTGCTCGTAGGCATTGGCACGTCTGTTTAATGCCTTGACGTATTCATTGTCGAGCTTGAGCGCCGCAGTGGTATCTTCGATAACCTTCTCCCACTCATGCTTTGCGTTGAAGCATGCAGCGCGATTCGAGTAGAAGATAGGATCGGGCTTGCACAGGATGGCCTGGCTATAGAGCTCAATTGCGCGATCGTAGTCCTTGGCTCCGTATGAGGTGTTGCCAGCGGCCTTCAGCTTAGCAGCAAAGGATTTCCTGTCCTCGGCGGAAAGGTTCCCCACGGTAGCCTCATCGACTTGGGGGAGCTCATCGGCGGGTTCGACGGATGCCGCCTTTGGTTGAGTCTCTCCAGCGAGCCCCTTCTCGGGATCCTTTGGCTTATCCCCACCCTTCTTCTTCTTGCTTTTGCTCTTTTTGCCGCTCGATGACTTGGTCGTGCTATCTTTGCTAGATGGCGTTCCGGTCTTAACTCCATCAGTACAAATCTTTTTGACACAGGGGGTCGGGAAAAGGAGCGGCAGCTCATGCAACTTACCGAGTCTGTGAGATAATATGCCACACCGGCTCCGGTAACGACAACAGCAACTCCAGCAACTGTATATACGACGGCCTTGTGCTCAGACGCCCAGGTAGATATCCGATCCCATAGCCCAGACTGTGAAGTGGTCGACGAGAATTGAACGGGTGTCCCTCGGAGCGGGAGGTTCGGTGACGGTAAAGTGTCGCTGGACATATTTAAATACAAGTTGAATCGAAAGAAAGTATTACTACACAAGGCACCAATTGGAATGAAAGTAGCGGATGTGGTGATTGGGTTGTCGGTTGAGTTTGTTGATGTCTGTGAGGCTGGAGCTCACGTCCCCGAAAAAGGTTCGCGGGTATTACTTCATCAAGCGACCCAAAGGGTTTTTCGCACCCAAGCTCAGATTACAGCAACGCGAGCGCCAATCACACGGCAACTACGGAATAATTGGAGAACAACATATACCAAGGAAACAATACTCCATAACTATAAACCCAGATGGCCTATCTTTGCCCTGATGGTCGATTTTCCTTGCACCTCAAACCAATCATGACGACATTCAGCACGTTTCAATCACGTGATGTGGATATGGCTGCTCCACGCTGGCTCCACGGAGCTCCACCTACCGGCGGTTTGTAAGTGGATTATTTACGGGAGTATGAGCGCTTCCATACTTTCGTCGATATTCCACAGGGACAGGGTGAAAGATTGCCGGGGATTTATTCGGAGTCAATTCGACGCCCAATGAAACTTATATCCATCTTATGCCCGTTTTGGGAGATGCTGTGCCCGCCGGAGCGGAAATATCAGCTCGGTTCTAGACCCGTAAACATGTACTTGGGTCTTTCTCACAAGGCACAACATGATTTACAATACGAGGTTTCATTCTCGAGTGAATATCTGTTGTGGTTTTCCTTCCCAGGAGGTCCAACGGGCTGAGAGATGGGCCATGCATAGCTGACAACGGTAAAGATATTGTGCTACTAACAACTGAAGCAAGTTGTTGGTGCCACAATCCTCCTTGGGTACTCTGTTGTACGCCCGCGTAGAAGCTTCCATTGGAATACTAACAGTCTATAGTGGTCAGAGGATCTCAGTGTCATGTGCAATTGCTTGCTGTAGTCTCAGACGCAGAGTAGGACGTTTAACAAGGCCCTCATTGGCTGCGAAGCACAATCCTTCCTCGGAACTTGGCCGGCATGAGTACTCGAGTACTTTGATAAATCGTTTTGCCAACGCTTTCGGGGAAAATAGATCCAATGGGGTATGGGGTATTGGATCTATTTTCGACACGCGCTTCTAACTATGGAGTATGTACGTACTCTTGTATGCTGCTCTGGGTTAGGTCTTACATATCGCTAGACTGATAAAGGCTCGGCTCTTCTTGAAGCGACACACGCAGGCGCCGCTGTGCCGTGTAACGGAGCGCGGCACAGACCCATGACAGTTGTTGGTCTGCCCCTCCCACCTGCCTAATATCGAGGCCAAAGCGGAGAGCGGAGTTGGCATTCCTGGCTGTTATGTGAAATGCAACCTTGCATGCACCATGAACCCCAGCTGCCTCCTTGCAGTAACAATCGCTGTCAGCTGGAATATCGCCGGATAACAAAGGCGAGGGCAGCGTTCCTGACATTACGGCTTTAGGCAAGAATATATCATGTACGAGTCGCACATGGTATGTTCAACCTCCTCGCACAATGCGAGGAAGTTGACATGGGTTTGCCACGCCTGTATCAGGTACGGTTGCTACCAAAATCGATATGTTAACCCCCCTTGCATGTTGTATTACGACGAAGAAGCGTTGGAACTATTCCATCGGTAAAGTATTCCGTTCCAGATGAGTTGTCAGAATTCTTGTTCTGCTGGGGCAATCAATCTCAGCAGAGGGGCCTCGTTTACTCTTTCGGCGGCTACCAAAATTGGAACAGACGGCCCAACAGAGGGCCCAGTGCACGAAATGCGGCACTGCCTCTGTTCACGGCAGTGCAGTCTATCGATATTGAGCTCCATAGAGCTTACAGGAAAGAAGCAATCCCGACTATGCACGATAGAGTATTGACCCTCTTGTGGCCAGGGCCTAAACCGGGCTTTGAGCCGACCCCACGCGACTTCGCGGCCTGGCGGGTAAAGTGCACAGCTATTCGCTGGAATCCTAGTTCGAAGTGGATGGAGGAGGCGTCGGATGATCTATTCGAGGCACTGGCCATTCCTGATGGACAGGGTAATGCAGAAAGATGCATGGTTCTTCGTTCCGTTCGTACACCATGTCTGCCGTCTACATCGGTGGAAGGTCCACTCTCCAGACCTGGATATGGCAGAGGAGTCGATATTTAGTAACACCTAGAAATGTTGGAGGCAATGTTAGGTCAACTTCAAGGTCTGCTATTCTTATAAGTAGTTGATGAGAAGCACCCTTCCCAGTCCACCAGCGTCACTTTTGATTCCCAGTCTTCTCTATTCAATTCTTCTCGAGGCCTCTTTCTTTCTATTAAACACGAGTATCTGGACCAGTTTCACTCTTCGAATCATTTTCAAACGGCCACCATGCCTTCAATCACCAGCCTCCTCTCTTACGCCGCCATAACACTTCTCGCTACCTCTCAACTCTGCGCTGCCACCCCGGTGCCCATCGTTCAGATAAGGACGCGAGACTCTCCAAGGCTCCCCAGCACCGGCACCGGCCCTCAACTCCCGGCTCCTGGCACTAATCGCATTCTCAAATTCGTCACTCTCGGCCGCGGCGTCCAGAACTACACCTGCGCTGGTGACTGCGCCAGCCCAGTTGCTGTGGGCGCCATCGCAGAAATCTTCGATATCACTGCGTTTGCAAGGGCAAGCCCCGCCTCACCTAAGTTTATTGGCCTCCCAGGAGCAGCCACCTACTTGACGCTTCCTGATGTCCAGAAGCTTCTGAATACCTGCATGCCCTCTGGTAGCCACGCCGCAGTCATTGGGAAGCACTACTTCAACTCCGCTGGTGTACCAACATTTGATCTATCCGTCAAGGGCAAGAAATTGCTCAGTAAGCTCGTGAGCAAGGTTGATGCTCCTTCAGGTGCTAATGCAGGTCCTGCGGGCACCGGGGCGGTACCATGGCTGAAGCTCGACGATGCTGGGGGGAGCGCCGGGCTCAAGGAGGTGTACCGTGTCTTCACTGCTGGGGGCAAACCACCTTCTTCTTGCTCTGGCAAGAAGGCTGGGAAAGTTTTCACTGTTGAATATGCCGCCATGTATTGGTTCTATGGGTAGACAACTGGACGTATGAAAGGTACCATCACGACGGTTATGTTTTAACTTATATATTTATTGGAAGACTGGTTTATGACGGGGCATGAAGTTTACGGAGGGGAGGTATTTGTCTATCCTCCCTCGGATATTGGGATGTATATATTATCACTTCTTCATCTCGAACAGGATATCCTTCGAAGCATTCTTTCTCATGACTCCATTGTCGGTGTCTAATTCATATACCAATAGTCAGTCACATTAGCAATACCAGAAGAATCCATCAAACCCACCACAGCCTGAGTGAACTTGACGTTGTAAATCCACCCCACCACCCTTCCACAACACCTCGTTCCACTTACCGCCGTCCCACACCACTCCGCCGATCTCCCTCCCCATCCCGCTCCCACAAACCCACCAACACGCCTCTGTACACAGCAGCACGCCCGTACAGCCTCCTCCCCCGTTCCTTGAGAAATCACTACCAACATCCCGTCCCACCCTCACCCACCTCCACGGCTCCATCCGGTCCCGGTCCCGGGCGCAGCTACACAAACACCGCCGCCGCCGTCTTCGTGTCCCCCATTCCAGCCAGCGCACACAATATCGTGCTACGCCGGCCCAGAAATCTCCGTGCTGCTGTATCTCCAACATAAGCTCCGCCCGCGTCCCAACACGCCGGACGTTGTATCTCCAACATAAGCACCGCCTCGAGTCCCAACACGCGCACAGCGTAGCACAAGGCCCAATGCAACGGGGCCAACATCCATTCCTGCCGCCAGGGGGTCGCTCTCTACCGGGTCCAAAGTATCCCAGCTCTTCACAAGTGAGCACAGGAATGCACAGGTAGACCGGTAAACCGACCGACTGCGCCGCCAACTGCGCCTTCGAGTAGCGGTCATCTAAGCGAATGGGGGAGTTAGAAGGATCGAGGGAGTCGGATTAGAGATCGTCTCTATTCCTTTTCCCGGGTTGTGGGTGAGACATTTGGCGCGGCATGGGGGGATGTGCAGATCTGCCTACATCGCTGATCCTGGACAGAGGCACACATTGATGACAACGCCGCGCATATACATGTAATGGGGTGGTTTGGTATACTTTTTGTCTTTGGGGGGGGATTAATATGCAATTTAATAAGTCGCCGAAAGTAGATGATGGGGATTGAGGAATCTTGTGCAAAATGGCCTGGAAAAAATATATATGTAAGGAAATACAATCTTTTTGTTTCTCGCCTTTCCTGCTGCTCTTGTGATAACTAATACTCTTTCTTCTTCTTCCAACTTCCAACTTCGCTCATCTCGCTTTCTCGGGTTCTTTTATTTCAAATTAAGAAAAAAATGGCAATTTCTCGCATGCTCTGCATTCATTAGGAGAATTAATCAAATAGAATCCCCTTTCCCCCCTTTGACAACATCCACCACGTTCCCACTTCGTAAAGCTCGTCTAAAGACAGGACTACATCCCCATCCCCCAAATCTACCCATGCATAGCATCAAGCCCATACTGCAACTCCTGCTCCAACCCCGCCTGCTGGCCCCCATACCCAGCCTCCTGCGGCCTTGGGTCCTCAGCGCCCCACGCCCCGCCCTGCTGCGGCATCGGGACCTGCCCCGCCTGTGCGGACCCGCCGCCATGCTGCGTCGCGGGCTGAACGCGCACCTGGGCGCGGAACATGGCGACCTCGTCGAGGATCAACTTGCGCAGCTCGCCCACGTCCTCCACGACCTCGAAGTCGAAGTCGAAGGTAGTCGGGCACCCGGGCTCGTCGGACGCGTCGTGCCAGATGTGCAGGTACGGGTGCTCGAGAGCCGTCTCCACTGAGATGCGCGACGACGGGTCGAAGGCGAGCATGTGGTTTAGCAGGTCCAGCGCGTCAGGGTTGGCGTTCGGGAAGAGGTGCGAGAACTGGCGCTTGGCCATGTAGGGGAGGTTGCGTACGTACTCCTGGGCGCGGGGGGAGCCGATTCGAGAGAGGGTCTCCTCGTTGGGGGTTCCGAGGATGTGGAGGATCTGGTTGAGCTGGTCGACGTAGTCGCGACCCTTGAAGAAGGGGCGGCCGCCGAGGAGCTC
>JPJV01000868.1:0-40819 GCA_000750745.1 Pseudogymnoascus sp. VKM F-4281 (FW-2241)
AGGGGCGGCCGCCGAGGAGCTCGGCGAGGATGCAGCCTACGGACCATACATCAACTAGGAAGGGTTAGCGTTGGCAATATGAGACGGGTGGTGTTGACACGTACTGGCTTTAGTGTAGCTCTGGAACGAGAGCATAATCTCTGGAGCACGGTACCATCTTGTAGCTACGTATTCTGTCATGTACCCAGCATTCTCCTGGGGGTCAACAGAGAAACCTCTCGCGAGGCCGAAATCGCAAATCTTCAGCTCGCAATCAGCATTTACGAGCAGATTTCCAGGCTTCAAGTCACGGTGTAGGACATTGGCCGAGTGGATATATTTCAGTCCACACAGAATCTGGTAGATGAAGGACTGGAAATGGGCGTCGGTGAGGGGTTGCCCGGACCGGATAATAGCCGCGAGATCGCATTCCATTAACTCTGTATGCCAACGTCAGTATGGAGGACGGTTTGCCTGGGGTCTATATGCTGACCTTCATATAAGTATGTCTCGTTGAAGTTATCTGGTCGTGGAATATCCATGTCATAAAGGCATGTTATCTGTCCTCGTCAGCAAGGCTCTCTTGAGTCGATAGACAATGTATGTGTACATTGCGATGCCCTCTAAAGTGCTGGAGCAGCTTAATCTCTCGCAGAGCGCGCTTCGCCAAGATCTTTTTGCTGAAAACATTCGTGACCTTCTTGATCGCAACGCCTTCGTTTGTTTGTTGATTTGTCGCCGCGCTGTTGGGCACCACATGTCAGCATCCCTCTGTACCAGCTGTCGAGCTGACGAATGCTATGATATACGAACCAGACAATACCATAAGCTCCCTGGCCTAATTCCTTCGTCACGACATATCTCTCATCGACAATGAAGTCCTGGTTGAAGACCTTGAAGGTCTTGCGACCCTGCAATCCGAGGTCTGCCATGGTTGGGAGTTGGGTTGTAGTAAGTGCGGGGCTGTATTCGAGCGAGCACTACGAGGCCGTTCTTCGGAAGAGGACAGGTACTTTTTAAACGGCAGGTATCTCAAAATATACCAGCTGAAGAAGCTTCTTGGGAGATGACGCTCTGGGAAATTTCGAGGATGGTGGCTTTGTTTGAAAGTTGTCGAGCTGTAGGCGCGCGACTAGAGGGGTGTGTGGCAAGCTCGAATGAGACGAGCGGGGTGACTGATGCTTGTCAGACGGGGCGACGGGGTGTTGCAAGACACTGCACAAAGTCTAGCTTATGTAAATCACGGCAAATATTGGTTTCAAATAGAACAAACGGACGCAAAGACGTGGATAAACGTGTATAAATGAGTTGGATATAGATATATATAATATAAAAGCAGGCGAATAAACAGTAAATTCGGTAGTTACAGTAAGAGGGGTCTTTAATGATTTTGAGGGTCAGCTCTGATCGGGAGTGACCCGTGGTGGGGCAAAAGGCACAGTACGGTACATCTTCAGGGTGCTTGGTGCCACCGAATCCTTTGGCTACGCGACAACCCCCAAGCCCCAATCAGTGCTTCCCGTCGCCATCTGCCACCGTCCAGTACGCATCCAGGACGCATCTAGTACGTAAGGTAGGGCTGAGACAGACACAGCTCTCCCCTTACGGCCCGCTCTTGGGGTCCGAATATGAAACTCTTCTCTTTCAGCTGACGAGGGTATATTCAAATCATTTACAGAAAAATTTGGAGCCAACGGCCTGATGGTATTCATTGCTTCCCCATGGGCAACGATATCTCTGCGTACTCCCATCTTGCTACATCATCATTCATAAATTCTAACCATGCTGTGTTTCCCTCATACTTGCTGCTTCTCCTTTTCCTTCGCCGCCTTCTTGTCTGCAATCATCTTTTCCTTGGCCAGCTTCTTCTCCTGGTTCTTGGTGAGTTTCGGTACGCCATCAACCAACTCACCAGCAGGTGCCTCTGATCCCGCGGCCGGAGCGGCGCCTGCAATAGGGTTGGGGTTGCCTGTCCATTCCAGCGGCCTGACCTCCATGTATCCGTCAATCACAGCGTCGTCGATTACCGAGCGACGTTCCTGGAAGCCCAACACATACTTTTCCAGCTCAGCAATGCACATCGCTTTCAGCTCTCCTGTTAACAGCTCTCCCTTTTGATACGCAACCTTGATCCTTTCTAGTTCCTCATCATCCTCAAGGAAGAATGTTAGGTACTGGTATGCAACGTCGACATCAGTATCGCCTCCCTTCTCACGATGCTCCGCTTCCGAAACTTTGCCGCCCGAGAACGCATATTTGTTGACCTTGGTCTTGATCTGCTTTGGGGTATCCTTCATGAAGATCGCGCTTGAATCAACACTTGCGCTCATCTTCGTGCCGGGGCCTTGCAGGGCATCGAGGAACCTAGAGTGTATGAGGGACGGTTTTGCGAAGTGGAGACGAGCGGCCACGTCTCGAGTTAAACTATCACAGTAAGTACGGGACTGGTTCGCGGTAGGTGCGGAGAAACGAACCGAAAGTAAGGATCTTGATCAATGGCGCAGGGGATCAAGCACGGAATCTGATGGGTCTTCGTCTCATCAGTTCCAAAGATGTGAGGGAATGAAGATGCGAATGAAGTGGCGCCCTGAATTGCACCGAAGTGAATCTTGCCAATGCATGAACTGTCGTTAAATCCAAAAACTGCACGAGCAACATTTAATGTGACATGCTTTGAGATGCGAGTAACATTGCGGTAAAAGGCTCCTCCCATGTACTCATAATCGCTGAAGATGAACGTCTTCTTCTTGTCGAATCCCACAGCGATGATATCGGCAGCATTGGTTCTCGTGTATGATTGGACTTCTTCTATCGTGCGCTTCTCGGAAAAGAGATATTTCTCGTCGTCTGTCATCATGATAATAAGAGGCACTTGGAAGACATCTTGTAACCATCTGGTAGAGTTTAGCAGTGGTGCGACATGCGCTGACGGCGTACTTACTTTGTAAACTCAAAAGGAACGGTGTGGCCAATGTGCATGCTATCACTACTTGGGCCTCGTCCAGTATACAAGAAGAAGGGCTCGCCGCGCTCATATCGGTCAAGAATGAGGTTCAGATCTCTATGACTGAAGACAATCCCTCTCCTCATAAAGCGATGTGGCTTGTGCCCCGTCACCCTCTCAAATCTCTCCAGTATCCCATCATCTGACAACAGTTTCGTGCCAAATTCCTCCACCAAACTCAAATAGTTGATGGCTTTCGTAATTCCATCAGCCCCCACCTCGCCCTTCACATTCCAAGGGTCGATTTGTTGTTTGTTCGCCTGGGTGGGGGTCAGCGCCGGAGCGGTTTCGGGAGCAATCGGTGCTTCGGCCATTTCGTGGAATGCGCAATGATGCAAAATTGACCTAGAGTGGAAACCGCAGTGGTATTTGCGGTTGTGCGTCTTCGTTTGGCCGGCTTTGAGGGGATTTTGTCAACTCTTAATGCCGTTCGTGGGATAAATGGAGGGGTTCAATATGACTCCTTGTAACAAATAGGGCAGAATTTTAATTGAGTAGGCGGTAAATCACATGACCCTGACGTTCCTGTCAAGATGCAACAGTTGTCGATCAACCGGCCCTTGAGATACCAAGCAAAGGCTCATGATGATCAATGACAATTTTTCTATCTTTTCTAAGCTCCATGGTAGCTTCACCATCGTTGTGCATGTATTTTTCGTACTTATCCTCGTATTTCCCTCTCACACGCTCTCGGCGCGGGGGTTGCCGTCGTTGTACCCGTACGAATCAAGCGAATCCGGGGTAAAGGCTAGATTAGTTACAGCAATCCCGACTGGCCGAATGTCACGCAGCCCAGCATCCGGAAGTTCAGGAAGAAGTTTACCTACCAAACGTCACCCCAATAAACGACACGCCCCCTCCTCCTCCCAACCACAACTACCACCTCACATCTCCGCGACATCTCCCTCTTGGAATACATAATACCAAGCTACCAATCCGCCTCTCAATGTACTACTAAACCGCTCCTTACCACCGCCGCAATGGTAAAATTCTACGACACCGACTTCACGTACGACTATTCCTTCCCCGCCGTCGCCCTCGCCTACTTCCTCCGCTACCCAAACCCATACAGCACGCATGTCCTCTCCAGCGACGTGATCGACCGCCATGTCGACCCTGAGACCGGCCGTCTGAGCACCACACGCATCCACCTGAAGCGCTCGCGCCTGCCTCCCGCCATCCTCAAGCTCCTCCCCCAATCCGTCCAGGGCAACGTCGCTGGCGGCTCCAGCTCATCTTATATTCTCGAAACGAGCACCGTTGATGCGAAGGAGGGGTGGATGCAGACTGAGTCCCGGAATCTGGACTGGACGGGCATCCTGAGCGTGGTGGAGAAACAGGTGTATACCCGCCAGACATCCGGCAAGGTTGCCTTGGATGATATGCAATCGGGTACGACGGCCGTGGCTACATCGATTAAATTCCGATCTCGACTGGGTGAGAGGCTGAGAGCTAGGGCTGAGGCACGGAGAGCGGAAGCAGATGAGGTGAATGCGAATCTAGACGACGAGCCGAAGAAGGGATTCCTTGCGAGCTGGTCGACTGCTGGCATTCAGCGAAGTATCGAGGCTATTGCTAGCCGAAGGACGATTGATAGCCAGGGCAAGAGCAAAATGGGAATGACGATTGTGCTGGAACGACTACGAAATGGAGGGTTGATGGGAGGGCTGGAAGGAATGAGGCGCGACCGGGAGGCGCTATTTAGCGGAGACGCTGCCGTAAAACGGGCGTGGAAGGACGAAAAGCACCACATTGAAAAGAAGGACTGAGCAAGGCGGCCCTATGTGGGTTAGGCTAATGTTGGAGAGAGACTCCCCAGTGTAAGATCGGGAAAGGGGGTGTCTGAAGACACCAATGTTTCAGTACGAGTGTGCATGTTGGGTGGCACTATGTAAATATATGTTTTGGCTATGGCATGGATGGGATCTCGAAGCGCAGGCGTCTGGGGATTAGTCATGTTTGTAACGACCGTTCTCCTATTCTGCATTTTGTTTTTCAAAGCTACTCTCTGATTAGGGGTGGGATTTACTTGGGATTCTTCGGTGATTCAAAATATAAATATATGATTATGAAGTTTCACTATTCTGTCCCTTTGCAGTAGCTTTTGATGATTCTAAACAGCATATGTAGATGAACGAGTACGATATTATTCAGGGCGTCGATGGTGATAACAGCATGTTTCCCATTCAACTATTCTTGTTCTATCCTTTCTCTCCAATGACGAGTGGGTCCCAGTCAGTGGATCCTGACTTTCCATAGTGCTAAATCGTGTTGGCAAAGTTGATGCCAAAGACAAAGGTAATAAATACAGCTCATACAAAGCTTTCAACAAAATAGCCAACATCTTGTCAAAGTGACTGTCCCTCTCTGGCTGTGAACAGTAAAGTCGCTGTTGGTCTGGTTGCAAGAACGGTACAGTCCCCAGTGTGCTGGTCATCGTCAAAGACGATCATGAAAGATTCACAGTTCTGCATTCGCATCTTCCTAACCTGGCCCAGATTGCTCTGTAAACAAACTCTTAGTCCCGCTCATGTCAGCGATTTGGCAACCCGGCTAGATGCTTTACAATGAGTAGCTCAAAAGCATCTGCCAAACATTATATAGTACCACAAGACTTCTTCTACTGCATCGACTTTTTTGCCCAGCCCAAGAACCGGCAGCGTACCTCTTCGACAAACTATGTCCCGCCAAAACTGAAACTGACGATGGACTTAATTCTCTCTCTTGAAGAAGAGCGCAGGTCAGATCAGCTTGTGCGTCGTTGGCTTGACGCGCTGCCAAACAGGGTTTCACGCGTTCCTGGGGACTCGAAATTGAAAGTGAAAGCGGCGCAACTGGAACAACTTGAACAAGAGAGAGACGTAACCTACCGCATGCTTTTGGCACAACAACCACAACCGCAGTCCAGTAATATGGAGCGGATGCCAATCGTGAAGGTGGGGGTGCAAGAATACCTCGATCTCATCGAACCAGATCGGCAACGCCTGTTTGAACACTGGGCTTCCGAGGCAAAGGAGTTGAAAGAACAAAGGAACAAAAAGAATACCAAAGAGCAACGAAACGTACTTCCCGCAAGAAACATCGAGAGATCGGAGAATGGCCCACGAAGCAAAGAGTACGCACAGACGGAAGAGCTGTACGTAGCGGACGCGGACCTCCCCTCTGTTGAAGACACCCCTCCCCCGATCCCGCCACGATCGATGTTGCGGCCGAGAAAAGCGACGTCTTCTGAAATAACTCCAGAAACCACTCATGGTGAACTCTTCCAAGCCAGTTCATCCCAATACTCATCAGTGGTTGAATTGCCGCAAAAGGAAACGACGAACGGCGGCACGAACGGCGGCACGAGTGGTGGTGTTGGGGATCCGGAGATGGGTATTCGGAGAGGCAATCCTGGGCTCATCGCAGAGTTGAGACGCGGGATGGAAAGACGCAGACGGAGGGAGGGAGAAAAGGGAGAGGAGTTGGAGAGGGACCGAGAGCAGGAGATCAGCAAAAGCAAGGTGTGGGCTTTGAAGTTGTGGCAGTAGGAGAGAAGATTGGTGAACGACGGTATGGTAGTAGGAGAGAAGATTGGCGGACGACGGTATGGAAATTGTCTGATGATGCCCGCCCGTTAGCAATTGATCTTAATGATACAATCCTTGTTAAAGCCAGATCAAAACCTTGATTTCGATATTAGAAATTGCATCCGCCAGCTCCGGCAGTCGTGAGTATATTGAAGTTGTCCCATAGTGGCTCGTATATGAAGTGGACGGAATAGGACCGCTCCTGGCCGTTTGGCAGGAGGGGAGCCGGACCTGCGGGGTTCAGTCGATACGCGTTAATGACCAAAACGCGTCTCCCGCGGCCAACCTCAAATTTACGCGACATGCACCATAATTGCACAACGTCGTCGGTCATTTTGTGCCTCCAAAAGCACACCACACCACAATGAGGCGATTCACTGAGAAAGAAAACCCGATTCCCTCATCCTCCCCAGCTTTTGGAACTCCGCACCACTCAGTTCGCCCCATATTAGACTCTCCGATACCCAGCATCCTCCCTATCGAGCTACCGATTGCCATACTTCGCCCAGTCGCATTCCGAGTTTTGACGAAGAAACATGGCCTCACCATCACATCGTCAGCTTTACAGAAACTGACTACGTTTATTGGGAGGAACTGTGGTTCGAAATGGAGAGAGGGACTTGCGGAAGCGGTGCTGAACTTTGTTGCTCAGCATTGCAAGGACACAGGACGAGTTATTATAGATGCGCCTGACGATCAGGAATACTTGGGGACGATCTTCAGAGAGCTTTCTGTGCGGATGAAAGGCGGCAGGATCACTCATGAGCTTAGGATAGATGGTCCAAATCCTGCCCGCGGGATTGCCAAACCTGGGGAAACGGCGGGCAACCTGAACAACATACGAAGCCATATGAAAGTGATAGGGGCGCGAGAGCAACCACGGCTTCTTTACAACTTCAAAACGAAGCACTTCGACAGAATTAATTCGAAGCCCTCGTTGCTTCCCTCAACCGCGAGCAAGACACAGCTTTTCCGGAACCGTTACAATATAATCCACCAACGCCTTCTTCGCACCGAGTCCTTCCAGGTCCCAACGGCGAACCGCGCGCCGATGTTGCATCGCAGTTCCTCCTCTATGATCACAGCCCAGCAGACACATCGCTTAACCCCTATAGCGAACCTCCTCGGCAGATCTGGCACGCCACATCTCCTCCTCGGCCTCCTGACCATATCCCCAACTGGCACCCTCGCGCTGTCCGATCTCACTGGCTCCATTAGCCTGGACTTAACACATGCTCAAGTTTCCGAACCAGATGCAACCTGGTTTGTACCGGGCATGGTTGTTCTTGTTGACGGTATATACGAAGATGAAGATCTCACGACTAGCTCCATCCTTGGTGGGGGAGGCGGTATTGGGGGCACCGTAGGCGGTAAGTTCATTGGAACGATGGTTGGGACACCGATAGCAGAGAAACGGCACGTCACACTTGGCACGGTAGGGGAAGGTGAAGAGGGCGATATCACCTCTGGTGGTGGATTTGGATGGGTTGATTTCCTCGGCGTGGGCAGCGAAAGGGAAAGGGGCCAGAGCATGCGAGAGCTGGAGTCTCGAATATTTTTACCTCCCCCGCCTCCTCCCCTTTTCGATTCTCAAGCCCAGCCAGAAACACAACCAGCTTCCGTCCCTGTCCAAAATCGCGGCCACATCGCCATCCTCGGCGACCTCACTCTCGACAACCCACACACCGTCACCGCTCTCGCCAAGGTGCTCTCCGTCTATTCTCTCCTGCCTCTCGAATCACTCCCCATGACTTTCATCCTCCTCGGAAACTTCATCTCCCAACCCTCTCTCGCCCTCGCCGCCACAGGGCCCGTCGAGTACAAGGAATACTTTGACATCCTCGCCGCCACTCTCTCTAATTTCCCAGCGCTTCTATCGAACTGTACATTTGTCTTCGTACCCGGCGACCACGATGCATGGAACTCTTCGTTTTCCGCCGGTGCCGCGGGACCTCTCCCATACGAACCCGTCCCATCACTTTTCACGACGAGGGTGCACAAGGCGTTTGTGACCGCCAACTCGGAAGCACGGAAAGAAGCCGGTGTCAATGCCCCACAGAGAGTTGACGGCGAGGCTATTTGGACGTCAAATCCTGCGCGACTGTGTCTATTCGGACCTACGCACGAGATGGTGCTCTTCCGCGACGACATCTCGAGTCGTTTCCGACGACACGCGATCCGAACCGCCTCCGCTCCAACACCTGAAGATCCCGATGTTGATGCTGAATCGCAGGAAGATCCGTCCATACACGCGGCTAGGAAACTTACTCAAACCCTCTTGGATCAGGGACATCTGTCGCCGTTTAGACTCACTGACCGCCCCGTTCTGTGGGATTATGCTGGCGCGCTGCAGTTGTATCCGCTGCCGAGTGCGTTGGTGGTGTGTGATGCCGAAGCAAATGCATTTGTAGAGAAGTATGAAGGGTGCTGTGTTATGAACCCGGGAAAATTAACAGGGGGTGGGAAAAGGAATATGGCTAGCTGGGTTGAATATGATATCAAGGAAAAGACGGGTAGAGTGAGAGATGTAGGATATTAGTCCGCGTGGTACAGGTTGCGGTTGTCAGTACTTCGGGCGTGTTACAGGGACACTGGTGTTGTCGAGGGTTATGATCGGGATGGAATCCTCTATGAATGACATGAGCGGCTTGGAGATTAGGTATACAGTTGCATAGCGCCGCGTTACGGTTCATAAATGATACATAATAAATCTACATTCCGTTTGCCGGTCCAAACTATCGTCTATCTATTACTACCTATTCAGACACGAGCCAAAACCAAACCCATCAACCCACCCAAGACAGGATCCAAGCCAAACACCGCGGTTACCACCGACTTTCGTCTAGAACGCCAAACAAGCTCTCAATCTCCTTCTCCACCTTCTCGATCTCCTCTGCCAGTTGGCCCGTCACAAGAGCATAGGCATATAGCAAGGCGTAATCCTCATCCTTCGCCACAGCCATCCACTCCTCCCTCTCACAGCCCCCCTCCCTCACACCCTCAGCATTCCGCTCTTCTTCCGACTTATCCTTTATCGCCCCAACACCAACCTCACTACTTCTAAATTTATAGATCCGGCTCAGGAGTCTGTCTCTCGGACTCCTCATGCTAGGCATAGCATCATTAACCGCAACAGGATATTCCAACATCAAACTACTCGCCATCACCTGAAAGAGATGGCAAATCCGCCCACACAGCTCCTTCCTTTCCTCAACCGTAAACCGCAGCAGCGCGATCTCCCCCGGCGACGCCACGAGGTTCTGCGCAATCACCGCATTCATCGCGTGGAACGCCTCGAGCATTCTCCTCGTGCTCTCCATCACCCGCGCAAACGGCGCCGACTTGAACGGACCGCGGAGTTCGAATTCACCCTTCGCTGACGCCCGCAGCGAGTCTAGGTGCTTCAATTGCGCTTGCAGCGCAAATTCGTCCGTCAGGTTCATGTAGCTGGCATGGATGTCCGAGGCGAGGATTGCGGAGAGCGGGTCACGCTTCCAGATCAGACCCATGCGCAGCCATAGTGTCGATAGGCCCTCTTTGAAGTGCGAGCGCGCTGAATAGGGCCAGATGACGCGGACGATAAATAGACCCCAAAGGCAGCCGCACGCGACGGAGGCGACGCGATGTAGTGCGATCTCTGTAATAATTGGGTTGACGCCACCCTCGTCGTCGTCGTCTTCTCCCTGACGGATACTGAGAGAGTATGCATAGAGCGCGGAGAGGTTGTACGTGAGCAGGATGAAGCGTCCAAAGGGTCCTCTGCCTTCAACCACGATAATGTAGAAACCACCGAGACAGACAAGCCATCCACAGAATGCCAATGCATAGACGTTGCCCTGGCACATAACCCAGATTATTATTGCAATTGCAGCACCAATTAAGGTGCCACTGGTGCGGGCAAGGGCGGTTGTGTTAGAGGTGCCCGTGGTGATGGAGCACACCAGCATGTATGAAAGGAGGCCCCATTCGCCGCGCCAAAACCCATAGAAAGGTCGCGTGGCCGGAATGAAGGCAAACATGGCCCATAGGGCGGCACCAACGCCAACTTTAATTGCATAGCGGATATCTTCACGTTCGATAAACGCAGCGATGGTGTATAACCGGCGAGAAAGCGATCGTTTAGGAATCCGGCGCATCTTCGGTATTGTCAAATTTGCCTTTTTTATACGCCTTGTATAGAAAATGTCGTTGCTGTTCTGGGCGAATTCAGAGTCTAATATCCTGTCAATGCCATTCCATTCCATGTTATCCCGTTGTCAAATTATTAGAACATACCTGTATCTCGATCTTCTTTTTTCCACGACCAGAACTTCAGCCACTCCCAAGACCTTCTCTGCGGCTCTTGTAATTCGACCTTGAGCTCTTCAAGAACTTCTAGATATTTTTGGATTCCTTCCGCGAAATCTTGGAGACAGAAACTGTAATGGCCACAACTAGCCGCCACCTCTTCAAAGTCCGCCTCGACACTCTTCTCTCTCTCGGGATCTTTAGCTCTGTATAACTGTGCCAGTGCCTCAGCGCGCGCTTTCCTATACATATCCAATGCATCGCTGAGACTAAGCAGAAAGTTTTCATTAATAGCAATCTTGAATTCCGGTCCCGCACCAAATGGCAACTCATCGAGAATCTGCTGTAGTGTAAACACTAATGACTTCATCGAAGGCCCGAGATGCCTCAAAAATCGTGCAAATATATCACTTGGTGTACGAATGGCCATCAAATCGGTAGCATCCGAGTCCATCGTGCCAGTTCGTTCAAAGCTAGGACGCGATGACTCTTCCCTTCCGCTATCCTCTTCCGCAGCTTCTTCAATGGCCGTTAGGGAATTAAATCGCTCCAGCTTCGCTCTCGTAGTTCCCGTTATCGTGCCGTAACTTGCCATCCCGTGAGGTTTCTTGGGGCTCATAATTCCAGCATTGCCATTGGAAAACGTCTCCTGGAGAAGAGTGAACTGGGTCGTAGCAGCACTTCTAAGCCCACCGATATCTTGAGCCAGTCTCTCCATGCAGTTCACAATTTTTCTTTCAATGCGATATTGATTTTCCGTTCCAAGGACGTAATGCTCTGCCTTTGCCTCCCTCAAATTCTTTGACAGCGTCGTAAACTCCGAAGTATACCGCTTTGTAGCAGCTCGAAAGGCCGCTGACTTCAGTTCATCGTCAGACCCTTGCAAGAAGCTTGTGGTGATAGTTGTGAGCAGGGCAGAAATTGCAAATGTAGTATCAATCATACTCTCCCGGAGGTCTTGCCTTGCAGAAACAGGCCAAAAGACCAAATTGACGATGGTCGTTATAATAATCGCCATAATCAGCATCTTCATGACCTGGGTAATCTTGTCATCAGAGAAGATTCCAGTCTGAACCGCGTTCTCCTTTGTCACAACCGTTATAATCGCCAAACTGGCCAGACTGCAAGCTACACCAACCAAAGGGGATCCCATTCTCTGTTTTGTCCACCCAATGAGCCCGAGGCCGCCTCCGACGAAGATGATGAGCACGAGGGTGTAGCCCAGCTCAATAAGCTCGAATTGTGTCTCGCAAAGCACCGATACCGCCATTGATGCCACAGATATAAAAACGGCATATAGGAATGCAATTGTCCCCAGCATGACTGCCTCAACCATAGACCCTGCCGAACGCGCCGGGTGGAAATACACCACAATAGTCGCAACCAAATGCTTCCCATCTCCACGACCCAAGAAATTGTACAGAAGAGGCACAAACGTTGCCATACAGGCCATCACATATGCGATTGAACATTTAATCACCCCCCTCCCTTGCCTCGTCTGGAGCCATGTCCACAGATTTCTGGCAGAGGCTTTCGTACATTCGAATGCCCTCGTAAAGTTCCCCGTCGATATATGCCTATGAAACGGTAAAAGGGACGACGTTTGATCCGTATCCAGCGGTCCATCAAAATTCGCAGAGTTTCGAAGAGTAAAGTGGCGTCTCACACGCTCTCGCGTGCTCGGAATTATGAATGTCGCATTTCGAAACTATCGAGTTCTTGTCAGTGCCCCTCCCCCATCGCGTCAAGACACTGGGGAAGATATCTTACATTTCGCCTCGAAATCTTTCGAGACTTCCGAATTAGAGGCGTAGAGGGTCCGGCGGGAGCGGCTTGCGGACTCATGCTGAAGAGCACATTGCCGGTGAACTCTTCGTGGTTGCTTGATGCGCGATGATCCTTTTGAAGGTTCCGCTCAGACATTGCTGTAGTACATTACGTAGCTTTGACCCCAGATTCTTGGCATGCGGACCCTCCCGTTTCCCGGAGAACCAATACTGCAAGCTATCCCCAGCCACATTTCCCTTTGGTGTTTTGTCTCTGGAATAAAACAATTGGAAGCGCATAGGACTGGTTGATATGTGCCTTACTGTTCAAGTAGTTTGTAGTGGTCTGTCTACTCGTGGAGCCCAAAAGTGTGAAAAGGGAGTACGCACAGCAGGTAGTATCTAGAGCAACTATGATTAAAATAAATACGCTCAAGTCAGTCACTCAGGATTATATTGAATAGGTAATTTGCTCGGAAAATAAATTTAAAGACATAAATATTCATTTCTTAAAATGCTAACTAGTATCAAATCTCATCCAAGCCTATTATGGGCAAGCATCCACGTTTCATGTGCAATAAATATTATGGTAAATGAATAAAAATATACCAACAAATAAAATCATTTGGTTTTGGTTATCAACATTATAACCACGTAAAGTTAAATAACAGCCCAGCGAGACGAACACTAGCAAAATTTGCCCGCAAAATACCAGGTCGTGGTGCCCAAGCTATCCTAGACTCATGGTCCCCCAAACGCCATTCATTATACCCGATCCCGCTCTATCATTATACCTGCTTATCCTAATATCACCACACCCCCAATTAATTATTAGCCCTCTCGCTAGGGATCAACTCATATCCTCCCTCAGGAGGCAGGAGATAACTCGCAACGCCCACCCCCCCCGCTGTGCACAGCACAACAGCCCAGCTAACCGTGCCCATAACCCAGCTCTTCCCCAACTCCCACCCAGGGAAAAACCTCTCATCATAATCCAGCACATACGCCACCATCGCCGTGCTTGCCACCTGCCCAAGTACCACCACACCCATCAAGCCTACCAGCACCTTCCATCCCTCAGCTCGCTTCTGTAAACCGCCTGCAAGTATGATACCAAACGTGATGAGTGTGACGATTTCAAGGATGCCAGTAAACGACATGAGAAACGCCGAGGAGCGCCATATGGTGCAGAAGTCGGGTCCGTCTGAGGAGCGGGCGAGGCAGTCCGTCGAAGACGGGAATGGGCGGCACGAGTTGGTGAGGGAGCTGCAGGCGCGATGGAGGCCGTATGTTATCTTCAGATGATCATCTGGAGTGATTGGCGAGTCGATTGTAAGCCAATAAGGCAGGAATATGGACGTTAATGTTAGAACGGTTGCTTGATGGTTGTTAGCATGTGTGGGCAAATGCGGGGGTGTTCTGGATGTCGGGAGGAAGGGGACGAACCGCCCAGGAACGCGACAAGCGCGATGGAATACACGAGAACCCGTGCCATGAGTAATGTTTGCCTGATGGGTTTGATGGATGCAGTTTATACTTGTCTCGTGCAATGGTTGATGGTTTGGATACATATGCTCGCTTTTGGATGTTTGAGGTAACGCGGTTACCTGGAGGGCTACGTAATCGCTTATCGGTGGGGCTGTGTCACATCGTGGTGGCACGGTAGCACGTATCGAGCTTTTTGAATTGTTCGTGAGATTGATTGTAATATACACGTAGCATAACTACGACGCTACTTCTTGCTAAATGTCAGCCACTTCTTTCGTTTCTTCGTTTCATTTATATTATTAGTCCATATCATAGGCCACGTCAATCAAGCACCTTCCAAGCGGCACTCACCCCCCATCTCACACCATCAATATCAACCTCCCAAGCAGGCCCCTTGACGCCAACAATCTTTCCCACTGCCCCTTGTTCTCCTTTTCTAATTCCCTCGCTCATCCCCTCTTCCCCTCCCAATATCATACGAATCGGGTATAAATCCGCCGCCTCATCATCATTGCTGCTCACCCGTCGACCCCTGACGAGAGTCATCCCTGCCCCATGGCCTCCTGTGACTTCATCCACCACAATCTTGATCTTCCACCCATCCTCTCTAGCGGAGTTCCTGGCACCCCTTGTCGCCTGGCTTTCACGGTCAACAAGCCAGCCTCTAACCTCCGCAGCTAGTCCGCCAGCCAAGAATTTCTGGCCCCTCCGCCGCGGGGAAAATTGATCTGGCAGAGGCTCCACAGCAGCTTCTCGCTCTTCGTCTGGCGGCTTGAAGAGTGGTGGCCGGAGGAATGTATCGGTGGACTCGATACGAGCTGGTGTGGATGATATGGGTTTAGAAGGCGTCGAGAGGACGAAGCGCGGCGCACTGGGTGGAGGGCGATGAACCGGAGGAGGCGGCGACGACAGAGTTGGCGCCATAGCGAGTAGATCTTCGAATTCATCATCCATTCCATGGCCCTGATTCTGTTGGTCGTGCTGTTCATCCTCTTGCTCGAAGTCGACATTGGTATCGGCGTAGTTTTCACCATCGTAAGGCTGAGAGCTGAGGATAGGCTCCAAGCTTAGCCTCCTCCGTTTCAATGCCGGACTTTGAAAGGCTCCCTCCTCATCATCATCCCACGTCTGCGAAAGTAAATCCGCATGTACCGCTCGACGCCTTTCATTTAATCTTGCCACGTGATCATCCTGGTCATCTTCCTTTCCACGATGTGCGCTCACCCCCACGCTCACGGCCGTACTAAATCGAGGTGTGCTCACAGCATGCTGAGAACCAATAGTTCCCGCGCCTTGTGAGGCTGCAAAAGAGAATCTTGGTGTGGCCTTAAACTGAGGCGCGCTGGATTGGGGTGCATTTTGACTTGGGGCGGGTCGGCTAGGGTTCTTTATGATGAAGCGGTGAGGCGATGGTGTCTTCACAGTCTATTAGCTACACTATATTCCTCTGGAAAATGGCGAGGCTCACCACCGGCGGTGGAGACATTGGTCTGCATGGCTCCGAGGTGTGAGTAGATATTGACAGAGTCTCACGTCTCAACCGTGTTAGGGAGTGCCCAAGGCGGTGGGTAAAGGCAGAATTTTGGATGTCAACATCTCATGGCGAAAAGTGAATAATGTAGGTTTATATTAGTAGATATGATAACTACGCAGATATATACTGCCGTATGCGAGGAACTGTCACACATGGCCATAGACCCAAGACAAGTGGGCATCTCCAACGTAACCCGCCCTAAGATCTCTCAATTTACACTTCTATATGTCTTCATCTCCTAGCGGCTTTTGCCCATAGACAACAGACCTACATTCTATTAGCAGTTCCTACTATAAAAAAACGCAGAGACCCATAAGAATAATGTACTCACACGTTAAAATAGGCATGCGTGCGACGATTACGAAGCCCAGTCCTCATCCAGGCCAGAAACGCCTGAACCTCAGCATAATCCCACTAATAGCAAAAGCAATCAGCTAGAAGCACAGGGACAAGAACATTTCTGCAACGTACCCCCATGACTCTCGTCAGTAGAGCCATTGCCCAACCTTCAATACCTTGCTCACAGTGCAATAGGTTCCATCGCCCAAGTTCCTTATATCTCGGATCGCTGCTCCATCCCCCGACTGGAAGCTTGAACTTCCTTTCCACCACTTTATCGAAACCGGCTCCTACGATATAATCCTTTGCTAGGTCAGCTATGCGGAAAGTTTTTCCAAACTTTTCGCCAGCTTCGAGGAAGGTTCTTGACCACACAGAGAAGACGTGGTCGTTAGTGACAGTACCATCGTCAGATTTGAATTCGATAGACATCTCTAACTGCTCAATCCACCCGCCTGGTTTTAAATGCCCATGTTATGTTAGAATAAGTATCAGAAGGGACAAGACTTAGCATACTTAAAGACTTCTGTGTACAACGCAGGCCAGTCGGCAACGCTACCATACATGGCTCGTATATGGATGAAATCAAAGGTATTTGGAGCATATGTCCATTCTGAACACGCATCATCAATCTCGAATCTGCAGTTCGGGGAAACGAACAAAGGCTGGATAGGAGACAGATCCGTGCCGATGACTTCAGCCGATGGAAACTCGTCTGCGAAGTCCCTGTCATACCCGTTAGCCCTTTTGATTATTGTTATCCGCGTGAATCTCAACCATAACGTACAGCGCCCATATTCCTGTTCCCGTTCCAACATCCAACACCCGCTAGTACCGCATCAATAACGTTTCGCTGAGACGAGCAGGTAATTCTGGTAGATATGGCAAATTGGATATAATCTCTGCTTACCTGCGGGTTTGAAGATATCGGCGCAAGGAAGAGCTTATTACCAAGGAGTATGGTAAACATATGGTGGCTACTCTAGAGCTTTAGTTATAGTTTTGGGTGCGCTACAAAAACCCAAAGCGTACCTAATATCAAGTTGCTCATTCTGCGACTCGTCATTTGGCCCCCTGTAAGCAAATGAATTAGTAGAGTGGGCAATCGAGCAATGAAGCAATAGACTTCACGGCTTACCAGTATGCACCATCCTTGTACGCATGATATTGTCTACCATTCTCTAATCGATACTTGGTAACTGACGATGCTAAGGAAGTCGTGTCGGATTGGCTAGAGGTGGTTTAGTTACCAATAGGTGGCCACAAGCAAGAGGGCTCACAAGTCATCCTCATAGTCAGAGGTTTGGTCATTCCCCTGCAGGGTCGACGGAAGTTAGCTTTTGCGGTGCTGAAACAAAAGCGGCCCTTGTGGAGGAGAGGCAACATCTTACAACTGGGATGTTGGTCTCAGGCGTAACAGGCAACTCAGTAGACGGTCCAATAGGAGGCGCAGTAGGTGGGACAGACATATTGTTCAATGAAACGGAGAGGTCACTGAGCCTTTGGCCTTTGCGATTAAAGAACAAAAAGATGGATACGGTTTTCTTTTGAGTACGTCCACGTTTGTATGGTTTTTTGTGCTTAGTGGAGCAACATTGAAACGACCACCTGCATATATACTGCCCAACTTCGGTGATTGCGTTCGCCACAACATACGGAAGTAAATCCGACTGGTCAGATACCTCCCATTATCGGCAAGAACCGCAGCTATAGGTGGAAACGGTATTTGACAACCAAGTCTGGTCCATTATGCACGTAGCAAGTGTAGGAGCAGGGAGGGTCCTCTCCACCACAAAGTGCCTTATCTCTGCGCTCTACTACTATGATTGGTTGCGACTGAAATCAATCAGTGCGGGGAACAGCTCAAACTACTAATCATATGGCATATTCCCTCAAGCATTGGATGTGACTGATCAACTTTTTTTCTACATCGCACAAACAATGACAGCAAGTAGCCTTTTCCCCAGCATTTCGGCTTGGGCCAGCTGCCTCTCCACAGGAGCAATATTCTGGTTCTGGGAGTCTTCGTGTACCGACGCCGATTCCACCCACTTGCCCATATTCCAGGCCCAGCACTCGCAGCGGTGACATACAGTATCTCCATGCATTCATCTTTAGCAATGTTGGCGGCAGCAGATATTATGCACAGATTGAAAAACTGTATCGGGAGTATGGTACGGTGTTCTATTTTATAGTTTAGCCTCGACATTTTACCAATGTCTAATATTTTGAACGGGCCCAGATCCCCATGATAGTCTGGATTTCTTCCTGCTGGAAAGACTCCCTTACCTAGCAGAGTACCGTTTACTGCGGGTGAGCATCTAACGTCACTCACCACTATAGCGTCCGCGCGCAACGAGCGCCTCCACCCCGTACTGGTTCTCAGCCTCAATACCATCGCCGGCCCTTCCATGAACTCACCGAAACACACCGCCATGACCGTGAGCGGTTCAAGCACCCCGCCGCCGCACTCACAGTCCCAGAAATACTCTTCATTTAGGCCATAGAGCTACCATGTCGTTGGGAACAGCGCACGCCTGGAATCAACACGTTAAGGGTTCGGCAACCCGGAAACTCGAATTTATCGACACTAAAATCCAAACCTTGAAACTAGAATTAAAAGCCCAAACACAAAAGCCAAGTACTTCCCATTTTTTCGAGGCCTTTGTCTTGATCCTAGAATGTGACCTTTCGAGAAGCCCGAGGTAGACTTTGGAATCCACCATACAGAAGTGGAAGACTGACAACAGCTGACAGTTCTAGTAGTGGTCTTAGCGCGGGAGCGACCGCAGTGCACAGAAAATTGAGCATCCTATCCGCTCGGCCATGCACAAGCTATATCGTTATTAATAGCATCAATCGCGCTAAGATGTCTAGCAAATCAAAGTCCCCAAATCCCTCTCGCTTGCTTCATGCAGCTGTACCCGATGGCAGCCTCGTGGCATACATCTATCTTCAGTCAATATTCTCCAATGGAACGAAGTTATGGCTGGAAAGCTAGATGACTAGCGATCGAATCTAGTGCAGTTGGTCACATTGCCTCGATTGTGCTTGTTATTCAAGACCTGAGGGCCCTGTGAATCAGCTGGACTCGACCTATCACTCTCGATACTACACTCATGGCGGACCCAGTTGGAGGCGGCGCCGGGATTGTTGGCGTCATTGGGCTAGCCATCCAGGTTACGCAGGTGGTGGCCCAACTTGGTATGGACTGGAAAAATGCACCGGATGATGTTAAGGCATTTATGGCCGAATTAGGGACCCTGAAGACCGTGCTATCAGAAACAAATACCAATATCCTTCTCAATGCAGACTTCGAGGCAGCCTTTCGGGACCAGCCGTCGGTATTATTATCTCAATTGGGACCTAATGCTCCATCAACTACAGACACAAAGCAGTTGCTTGAGACCTGCAAGAGGGAGTTGAAATTGTTACTTAAAGAATTGAAAAAAAGGGGAGAAGGTCATCAACTAGGTTGGGGGAGATTCAAAAGTGCCTTTTTCGCTAAAGATACTCGAGATTCAGTTGAAAACCTATGCCGACAATGTCAACTGTTGAACAGCATGCTCTCAATCGATGCGGCCGTGCTAGGGGCAACTACGTATAAAGAAATCAAAGAGGCAAGAAAAGAGCAGCAGGAATGGCGCCAAGCTGAAGAAAAGATTTCTATGGCTATAAGGGGCGGCGTAGACAAATCTAACTGGCGACAAGAGAACCAATTACGGCATCAAGAAGAGCAGGTCGTTCTCGACTGGCTCACTCCTATCGATTACGCTCCTCAACAGAGAGACTTTATCAGTCGGCGACAGACGGGGACGGGACAGTGGCTTCTCGATACAACAGAGTTCCAGTTGTGGTTTACGACAAAAAAAAGGACGTTGTTCTGTCCAGGAATTCCAGGTTCAGGCAAGACAATTCTTACGTCAATCGTGATAGAAAAGCTTATCAGCCAATTTGGCAACGATAAAAACATAGGCATTGCATACCTCTATTGCAACTTCCGACGCGGAGACGAGCAGAAGATTAACGATTTATTAGCTGGTCTTTTAAAGCAATTGGCTCAAGCTTTAAATCCTCTGCCTGACTTTATAAAATCCCTCTACGATAAACATCAGAACCAGACACAACCAACATTGGATGAGATATCACAGGCTTTAAAGTCTGTTGCTACTTTGTATACAAAGGTCTTTATCGTTGTTGACGCGCTCGATGAATGTCTAGTTACGGGTAGTCACCGATCAGATTTTCTGTCAAGGATCTTTGATTTCCAAGAAAAGAGCGGATCAAATCTGTTTATGACTTCGAGACGTCTACCAGAAATCACTGAAATATTTCGCGGGCATATGATGTTGGAAATTCGTGCATCAGAAAGTGATGTACGGAGGTATGTGGATGGCCACATATCAAATCTGCCATCTTTCGTCAGATGCAGTCCAGATTTACAAGAGGAAGTTAAGACCGGAATCGTGGATGCTGTTGATGGCATGTACGTATTGCATACTCTAGTCCTTTCAAAACACTAATCTTGCCAGGTTCTTGCTTGCGCAGCTTCATCTTGACTCTTTAATTGGAAAAAGATCACCAAAGGCTGTTCGAACTGCATTGAAATCGCTACCCTCTGGATCAAACGCTTATGACGATGCCTATAAGGATGCAATGGCTCGAATTGAAGGACAACTGCTAGATCAAAAAGATCTTGCTCGGCAGGTTCTGTCATGGATCACTGGTGCTAAAAGACCATTGACAACGTCTGAACTCCAACATGCACTTGCAATAGAACTAGATGAATCTAGCCTCGACGAAGATAACCTCCCTCAAATTGAAGATATGGTTTCGGTTTGTGCTGGATTAGTTACGGTCGACGAGGAAAGTGATATCATTCGATTAGTTCATTATACGACACAGGAGTATTTTGAGCGAACGAGGGAAACATGGTTTCCAAACCTAGAAACTGAAATAACGAAAATCTGCGTTACATATCTCTCATTTGATACGTTTGAAGAGATCTGTCAAAGCTTCGAGGCGCTTGAAGAACGGCAACAGTCAAACCAACTTTACGAGTACGCTTCACGTTACTGGGGTCACCATGCCCGCGAGGCTCTTGCATCTATCCCGGAAGTTGATAGTTTCCTCAAAAGAAATGCCCAAGTTCAGGCCTCTATTCAGTTACTACTATTTGGGAAGGATCACGATTACTTTTCAAGCAGTATGACGCAACTACACTTAGCAGCATATTTCGGAGTTGAGAAAACAGTACAACAGCTGCTCGGCATTAATACCCCAGATGAGAAGGATGGACATGGTCGAACGCCGTTGTCGCATGCAGCAGCGAATGGGCACGAAGTTGTAGTCAAGCTGCTACTAGTGAGCGGCGCCAATATCGACTCACAGGATCGCGAAGGTTGGACACCGTTGGTGTATGCTACAAATAACGGGCACGAAGTTGTAGTTAAATTGCTACTTGCGAACGGCGCTAAGATCGACTTACAGAATAGTACCTTTGGATGGACACCGTTGCAGTTTGCTATACAGCACGGGCACGAAGCTATAGTTAAGCTGCTACTAGCAAACGGTGCTAATGTCAACTCACAAGATGCCCTTTGCCAGGTACCGATGTCGTATGCTGCAAAGAATGGGCACCAAGCTGTAGTCAAGCTGCTACTAGCGAACGGCGCTGAAATTGACTCACAGGATTGGTTTGGACAGACACCGTTGATATGTGCTGCAAAGCGTAGGCAAAAAGCTTTACTTGAATTGCTACTAGCGAACGGCGCTAAAATCGACACACAGGATTGGTTTGGCCAGACATCGTTGATGTGTGCTGCAAAGAATGGGGACGAAGCTGTAGTCAAGCTGCTACTAGCGAACGGCGCGAAGGTCAACATAGAGGATAACTATCAACGGACGCCGCTACTATATACTTTGATAGGGGAACATGAGGCTGTAGGCAAGCTGTTGTTACAGCATCACGCTAAAGTCGACTTGATGGATACAACATATGATCAGACGCCGTTATCATGGGAAGCATTGAAAGAGGATGAAGGTGTGATAGAGCTAATACAGATATACAAGGATGACATGGCTAAATTGGATGAATTGGGTGATTGAAATGAGAGAATTATATAAAGCTATACCAACACTCGCTGCTTTGCTTCTGCCAATGTATCATTCGCTCTTCTAACACTATAAATTCCCTCCAGCAACATCCCACCGAGGCCATTTAGCCTCTCTTTTGAATACCTGTAGGCATCACTCATTACCAGCCGTCGACAATCCAATGAACTATCAGGCAACTCATTGCAAAGAAGATAAGGAAACCTTCCTCTAACTCCTGGTCCCCATCTATATCAATGACATCCCTCCATAGACACACAGTATGAGTACATCGTAACCTAGAATCATCTTGCCCGACAAGAAGACCCCCCAGGAAACCATCCAACTATAAACGAAGAGCAATGGAAAAGAAAACACCCATCGTTTCACCACGTAGCCATCTCCTCTGAAGCTTCCGGTTTACAGACAAGACAAGCCACCCAGTTGTGCGGATTCGCTTCGTCCGGGAACCAGCCAGAGTCACAGTTACCGCAACCCTGAACAAATGGCTGCGAGGCTCCTTCAGCTGCCGGCGGCTCGATCTCTTCTTTCGACTCTGCAGCTTCCAATTTCGACCTTCTTGCTGTGATCCTCGATTTCTCACACATCTGATTACAATCCCCACCACACTTCCACCCGCTCTCCGTCTGGTTTCTCTTCAAGCACCTCGAGCACCTCCACCAGCTCGCCACGACATTCCTGTCCTCGAGCCATACCGCGACGTCTCTCTGCCGATTCTTCACGAGGTCTTCGCGGTGGTACTCCCGGTAGTGCTCGCGGCAGTGGTCTTTTCGATCAAAGGCCTCCTTGTGCTTGCATTTTTGATAGTCGCAGAAGTGGCGCTCGGCCCTTCCTCGGCCATGCACGGTGGTGAAGTGTCGCTCGAGGTCGAAGGGGCGTGTGACGGGCTTTGAGGTGCATTTTGGTACGTAGCACTTGTGGACTAGCCGTCCTTTGTCACTGTTTTGAATTAGATGGAGTCCTTGTAATGGGAGTAGGAGACTTACTCATATTCTTTATCTGAGAAACGCTTGAGGGGAAACTTATCAGATGGTAGATATCCTGGCTGAAGAATGTGATATGCTCCGTCTTTGTCGACGTGGAAGTCATAGTACATCCACCAGGAAATCTTTGGGTCGCCGTATCTCTCAATATCGAACAACGGTTTAGACATGACTTGATCTTCGAAAGAGGGGAGTGGATAGTTATACAGATTTGCAGAGGCGGTCACTGATCCGATAGGAGGATAGCTCTGATGAAAAGTATAACCACCCGATGTCATATGCGGAGTTGTTTGTGAAGTGATGCTCCCGTAGGATGATAATGAGCTGTTGCTGTCGAGAGATTGGAATGTGTCGGTGGTATTATTACTTGAGAATGAGTTGAAGCTGGATCCTGAGCCGTCACGTTGCATAACCGGCGCGAAGTGAAGTTGTTCAGGGTCTTGACTTTCATATACGATACAGTTACTGGCGTCGGAGGCCTCTATATCCCACCAGGGAATGAAGGCGTCTGGAATATTTGAATCCATGTTCATATTGATCCGTATGTGAGTTGTTGTTTGATTGGTTGTAGATGGGGGCAGCGAGGGAGATCAACGTTACGATGAGATTGAGTTCCGTGTTTTTGGTCAGGAAATGTCAGCATATGACTAGAATCTAGTCATTGGAAAGATGTCAAGTGGGTCAAAGCAACAAGAATTTGAAACCGGGGCTGAAGAATGGGCCAATATATAGGTGTTGAAATGAGTAGAATGTGAGATATAAGCCATTCTACCTTCAATTGGCAAAACTACCGCAATTTACGCTACAAAATGCGAAAGCTAGCAACAGAGGCATGGGAAGAGGTAGAAAGTATGCACTTTTGCCACCCTGAATAAGTGATAGACGGTCCAATATGAGGATGACGACAGCCAGTGATTTTGTGCAAGGCGAACGAGGCCACGCCGATTAATATGAGAAGCGCTTACTATCCAATTAAGCTGGCAAGACCTTGGCAGCATCGTGCCTGGTTAATAAGGGACGGAACGCGGAGTTATTGGGATGAACCTACTCGTGACCGCATTCAAAGGGCCTTGTGGAAGAGGCTGAGTCCAGAATGAGC
Source organism: Pseudogymnoascus sp. VKM F-4281 (FW-2241) (assembly GCA_000750745.1). Taxonomy (NCBI): domain Eukaryota; kingdom Fungi; phylum Ascomycota; class Leotiomycetes; order Thelebolales; family Thelebolaceae; genus Pseudogymnoascus; species Pseudogymnoascus sp. VKM F-4281 (FW-2241). Next base: position 24,163 of record JPJV01000868.1, read on the forward strand.
TGCTTCTTTGCACCTAACAGCTAAGGCTGGGTTGAAAGGCAGAGTTGCTGACGCGACAGAGGGATTATGAGGTTCCACAAAGACCCGAGATAGCGCTAAATTGTTAATAGCGGGCGATGACTAGCTCCATGGGCTTCAGGGATCGGGATGGGCCGTGTGTCGCCTCACTTTGAGCCTTAAACGACGAGGTTGGACAGGGAGTGCTGATCTGGGGCTTGTATAACTTCGACGACACGCGCGTCCGTACCCCAATAGTTCACCGAGCCGCGAAGCTTTACTTCGTGGGAGGTTTCAGTCGAAAATCAGAGCCCCGCCAGCTCGTCGCCTTCGATAATGCAGTTGTGTTTATCGAAGCCTTCTCCTGCTCAAATAAATCGAGGCATCGATCTTTCTTTGTGACACAGACAGAACAGGGTAACGGCTAGTGCCAGCCTCGCGCGCCAAGGGTGGGCACGGCTCATATGTTATATCGCTCAGCTCGGTTGGATTTCTCTCGATCAGCGATCAGCGACACTGCACTTCCGAGTACCAACACACTGTGAATTCGACATCACGACCAGAGAGACAATCATGGGACGAACAGGCGGTGAAGTATCGCTTGTGAAGATTGCCAATCCTTTGGAAGTACTCCCGATATCCCGCGCGAAATGCCCCGTAGAAAGCCTGGGTCCACCGTTTGTAGCGCGGGTAAAGAACGAGGCTGTCTAGTCTCTCCAAAGCAAACGAGGCTCGTTGTTGGTGAGCCATTTCGGGCTTCGCTAGGGTAACATGCTTGGTGGTGGGCCACCCCATTGTCTCCAACAATCACAAGCTTCCCGGCGGGAGAATGTCGCGCGGAATGTGATTTTGAGAATTCATACCAGTTTGCAGTTCCAACAGAATATATGCCAGGACTTCATAGATATATTCTGCATACTATTGTCAGAGCAATGCATGGAGAGATGGTCGGGAGGTACATGAGATGAATGTTGTCGTTGCCGCAGCCAATCATAATTTGAGAATCGCCTCAATTGGATCGTGGCATTCCATTGGCCAATATCCTGTAAATCGAAAGATGCGCTCAAATGGTGACAAATCCGTTTGAACACAGGAGCGGCAGTTATGGAAATATAATTGTTTCGGTATTTCCACTCACTGCTAATAATAAGTGATTTTTTGAGGCCAGCTTGAAAGAGAGAATTTGGGATACCAGCGCTTTATATTTGTTGTCCACAGCTCAGCGCGCTGACATCCGTCCCTCCACAATATTGGGCACCCACGCATGACGCATGAAGCGGAGACCCGACTCTAAATTCCACGACAGGCAACATTGGCTGGATATAAACTCTCGGATCTAATATATATGACCACATTGGCCACCTGGTGCGTTGTCAAACGGTTTTGAGTCTTACGACCTATTGCGCCGATAAAGGATTACGATACGTTTGAGTCGTGTACAAGTTTGCAATTGGAAGGCGAAGCGCCGTGCTGTATAACGGGAACGTGCCACCCTTCTTTGTTTGCATCGGTATCATTCCGCCTATCGTCTGAGAGGTTCACTGGAGACTCTCCTAAGACTATTTTTACACCGTCGGAACCCAGCCATTCATCCCCAAACCCAAAGATGTCGGCCACCGACTCCCCTGAACCAAACTTCCAGCTCTTCACCACCCTCCGCTTCGACCCACGCCTCCTAGAATGCGCGGCTAACACAGCTGTTGGTCCCGCGCCATCCCCATTCTACATGCTATCTCTGCACCGCGACCGCATGCTCGAAGCGGCCCAGCATTTCGGGTGGTCACAGGCAGAAGCACGTTTGTCGGGTTCATCCGGCCTGGAGGATTTCTTCAACACCCTCAAGGGCGCGGTAGATATCAATTCTACTGCCCCAAGGCGTGTACGGGCTGTGATTGATAGGCATGGCGAGATTAGTGTGAGCAGTGCTGAAATCTCTCCACGCCCGCTGAGAAACCTTTTCCCTACGCGGTTACCACCGCCTGGAACGGCGCCTCCAAGAGTCTCCCCCCTTACAGGGGGCGCGTTATCTCTAGGCGAGGATGACTCGACGGTGCAGCAGGGTCCTGGATACGGCGAGCCTTCGCGCGACCAAGCGTGGACTGTTATGCTTGACCCAGTATACACGGAACCTTCTCAATTCACCTCTTACAAGACAACGAGTAGAAACGTGTACGACGAGGCACGAGCACGGGTTGGGATTGCATCAATGGCCGCCACGAAGGAGGTGTTGATCACGAGCACGAAGGACGGTGAGATTATGGAGGGGAGTCTGACGACGGTCCTTTTTTGGCGGGGGGGTAGGTGGGTGACTCCTCCGGTTTCGAGTGGGGGGCAGGTTGGGACGTCACGGAGATGGTTACTGGCCCATGGCTTGTGTGAAGAGGAGGTCGTGAGGAGAGGGGATGTGGTGGATGGCGAGGAGTGCTGGATAAGTAATGGGGTGAGGGGTGTCGTCGCTGGGGTAATCAAGCTGTGAGAAGGAGTGTATTGTAACAGACATATAGAGATAGAGGCAACTTAAGAGTGTTGACGGGGAATATATGCATATATCTGCTGCAGCTGCAGCAGCAAACATCTCTGACACAGTTTCGGGCAGTTACAGGAGACACGCATGCATCACGGGAAAGAGTACAGTACAGTAGCACAATGGCTACCAACGCAAGGGGCCAAAAATCACCATTAGCGACTGATTTAATCACCAACGCATGCGATGGCCCTAATCCTATGAGCATACAAAGTCCAGTTACCTGCCATAATTCACACAGCCATGTAGAAGTATATTGCCTGCGCCCCCCACCGACCTTCCCAAAGCCCACCCAAGTACATCATACAAAGCGTGATGCCCCCGATACTATACATCGTCCTCGAGGAACTTATACGCGAATTTAAAATCGGCCTTCCGACGGTTCATCCTAGAAAATTATAACGTTAGCAGCCGTTATCGGCGATAGCGCTTGTGGACAACGATGCGAGATGGCCCTCCGTTTGGGGAAGAAACAGATTCTGCTTGATTCCGGGGATTCAAAGAAGACTGTTTGAGATATGCAGGGATCCGGGGGGCACCGTGGTTGACTTTTGTTACCATCCAGTACTAACTGAATGCCCAAAAGGGCCGGTTCCCGAATTTCATTATAGGCACAAGGGCTCCCGGGTTCCAGCATCGATTGAGGCACGCTAACACATAGCATAAATAACGTCCCGTTCTCGTGCCGTGGAATCCCTTGCACAGCCCAAACGACGCACCAGCAGTTTACCGGATGGTTCTGAAACTTTCCAGTGAGACACTAGTCTTCACCGTGGTATAGCAAGTGCAGCAGTTAGGCATGGGAAAGCATGTCGCATGGTTGGAAGAGGATCCGCTGCTTGTTTCTCGACATGACCGTCATGACAGAGCCAAACATTTCTATATAACAACGGCATACGCACCAGGTGCTTTCGTAATCGAAGAATCGATACGTTCCCTGTTCAAACTCCTCCGTGATTGTCTTTGGCTCCTCATGTCGTTGGAACCAGGTTTGGTACTGCTTGTGGAATCGCCAGCTTTGATCCTTTAACGACTTGGCCGCCAGGAATTGTTGGTATGTCCCTTGCTTGTAGTAGAAAACGTAGAACAGCGTATCGGGGTCGATGCGCGAGTATAACCTTGGATCATCAAATATCGGTAACGGCTCCTGAGGATAGTATGAAGGCGTGTTGAAACGATATTTGGGCTTGTAGTATCGCGGTTGCTCGGCATCCAAACCGTCGGGAAACGAAGCATTGGAGGCGGCTAACATCCGTAACGATGATTGCGACGGTGTTATCGTCGCCCGCTTTTGTGTTACCTTGAAAGACTGAATGAGGTCCTGTAGATCAGATGGAAGGTGGAATATCGACTCGTCCTGTTCCAACAGGCCCGCGCCAAGCACGTTTCCTGGTCCATTTGGAAGGCTTGCCTCTGACACATCCGCGAGGGCTCCCTTGTCCGCAGACGCCCGTGACGCTCTGCCGGATTTCGCACTCTCGACCTTGTTTACAGCCGGTGTCGGTGGGATACTGCCAGTAGCTTGCGAACTGGGTGCCGGAGATTTGCTCTGCCGCGAAACAGATCGCGCTTCGTGAGCAAGTGTCGTTACAGGTATGCTTGGTCTCTGGGCGGGTGTGTGGGCAGCACTCGCAGGCTGTGAAGGTGCAGCAATCGGAGATTCCCTTGCGACATGTGACGCTGGTAGAGATGCGAGGGGAGTGTTGGACGTTGACGGTGGAGTTGCCCCCGGTGGCGGCGGTAAAGGTGCGATTCCCACAGCATTTGCGGCGGCGGCGGCTGCAGATGCATACTTTAACGTCTCTCCCGGCGGCCTTGTAGGTAGCGTGGCTGGCTTCATGTTCCCGCTGGCCGATCCATTTGTGAGGTTTGAAAGTGGACTATGCAATGTCGCCAAAGCAGGAAGTGGACTCCGCAGTTGCGTCGACGGCCGCCTCGCAGCTGCAAGCGGAGGTTCAGGCGCTGACGGTTTTTGTTTAGAACTGGGTATGTGATCTGTCTTTGTATGCGACTCCGGCTCTTCTTGTATCGATTGTGTGTCTTGAGACGATACTCGGTCGTTGTCGTTGTTCATGCCGTAGACATCCTCTTCCTCCTGCAGATTAAGCTCATCGTACATCTCATCATCCTCCATAAAGTCCTCGTTCATACCATCGGTGACGTAGTACTTGATGCTCTCCTCTAGATCGGTAACCTGGTCCGTCTCTACGGCGCCATTTTCTAACGACCGTTTTATCAATTCCAGCTTCCCTTGATGCCACTTATGTCGCTCCGTTATACGCTCTATCTCGGCCATTCGATCCGCCTTGCTGCTTTGGTTTTTTCCCTTCTTCATTGTCGCTTGTATGGATTCGCCTTCAGCCTCTAGGGTCTCTATTTGCCTCTCTAGCTCCTCGACCGTGCCGCTGAGGAAATCGCAGGCTTCCAGCTTTGCCCTCTCTTTCGGATCTAGTTTCGCTGCCGCTGATAAACCCTCTTTCGAGTATGCCTTCGTCTTCATCGCCTTCTCGACCGCCTTGAATTTCTCCATTTGCTACGTGGCCGTCAGTACCAAATTACGTCAATTCGCATGATTGCCCATCTCTCGCGAGATCAACCTACGGTCTCAATAAGCTTCCTGTGATCTAACAGCGGACCCTTGTCCTTGATATCATTGCTGGCCGCCCATGTCTTGATCTGATCTCGTAGCCTTTGCAGCTTCTTGATCTCGCGCTTGAGGTTGTCCTCGAGTTTCTCCTTTTGGGCGGCGTTGGTGGACTGTTCGATCTTCTCGTATATCGACTCGAACTCAGCGACACCTTCCGACACCTTCTTGAAGCATTTATCCACTTCCTGCTGAAGTTTGCGTGCGGCCATGGTGAGTGTCTGAGGAGGGTTGTGGCGGTGGTGACCTGTTTGGCTGCTGTCGTGATCTCGGGGCTAGCTTTATTTGCCAATCCGAGCCCATATGTGGGACAATGATGAGGGTGGTTTTGGTGTAACACGACAAGGATGCGTGTGACAAGGTGGTATTGGGGTCGTTGCCACGAATGTTGTTGTTTCTTGCGGCTCTGTAATGCTGAAGTAGCGATACAGGACAAACGGGTTAAGGATGTCAAGCGTGGCGCGCCAAATGCCCAATACAGCAAAGGTCATATCGCTTACTGTGGTAGGTGTACTCCAGCCTTGTGGGGTACATACATGACAGAAACACGATTGCCGGGATTAAGAGTACTGCCGTCTAGAGAAATACAAAAAAACATATTTGTTTATTTGTTAGATACATAATTATATTTAAAAGGGAGTTTTGAATTACTTTATGTTTATTATTTATTGTATTAACATAGTTATCGGTCGGCCATGCTGGGTTTATCAGTCCCTTATGTTAGGCAAGGGCGTGTGCACGGCAGACATGCCACCGCTTTCCAGTTATATAAAAGGGTCTCTTCCTCCCTCGTCCACCTCTAACAGCCTTCCCTTCATCCATTCTCCTGGCGATCGGACTCGTCCAGGCTGAGATGATACCGATTTATCCAACCAGTTTCGATGCGCTCGGCCACAGTGACAGCGAACCACGCCTTCTAAGCTGGCCATGCCGCTGCTGACCACGCCGCAGCTGGAGACATTCTCTTTGGCGCAGACTCTTCACAGCGTCTTCAACGCGGGCATTGCAATGAACAAAGCCTACACAAGCTTCCGTGGATCCTACTCTTTCTCACAAAGCCTACTTGTGCAGAATCCAACACTACACTGTTATCACACACTACGCAGCACGTGCCGAAAAGCATAAATTAATGTCATTTTCGTGTCTTCTATGTGTATATAAATAATAGTCAAAAAGCCTGATGTAGAAACACAAGGCACGAAAGATAATCATTCCATCTCATTCCCCCTTCGCATACTCCATCGTCATGTCTGACGCCGCCACAGTCGTCAGAAGCACTCCGCACCACATCCATCCATCTAGTTCTAGACGTGGATGTAGTTGAAGCTGCTAGCCGTCAGCGTGCGCGTGCCGTACTCCTGCTTATACTCAAAGTTGAACTCCTCAATGGTGACCATGTCGCCCTCCACAGCTGCGACCCACGCGACGTGACCCGCTCCGTTGCCCCCAGCATTAGTATGCGCAATGCACCCCGGCACCGGCTTGTTGTCGACCTTGACGCCGACCTCGCGAGCAGCCTCGTCCCAGGTCGCTGCGTTACCCCACGCGGCGCCCTTGTACTTGTTGTGGAACTTGATACCGAGGCGCTCGTTGATGCGCCACGCGACGAAGCTGGTGCACTCGCACGCGTAGTAATACCAGCGGTCGACGTCGTCGCAGGTGTTGGGCCCGTAGGGATAGTCGTCCTTGACGGCGCCGGCGTCGGGGGAAGGGACCCCGGTTGGGGTAGGCGGGGTAGGGACGGAGCCAGCGTCGCACTTGGGTAGGACGTACGAGATCGAGCCGGTCTTGACGTAGAAGTCGGTGACGTAGCAGCCGTCGGTGGTCAGGTCCCAGATGTCGTTGCCGTTGATCTTGGTGCCGGAGGTCTGGCAAGTGATGGCCACGGCCTCGCCCTTGGCGTAGGTCTGCTTGATGGAGAAGTCTGTGCCGGGGCCAGAGCGACAGTTGACGGTGTTCCCAGTGATGGGGAAGGTGTTCTCAGGGGTGTCTGGAGTGTCTGGAGTGTCTGGGGTGTCGCTTGGGACGGGGACGTCGGTGGGAGCAGCCTCAGTCGGGGTAGCATCCGTGGGGGAGGCGTCGGTGGGAGCAGCCTCAGTCGGGGTAACATCCGTGGACGGGACGTCCGTAGGAGCAACGTCAGTGGAGGAGACATCTCCGGAGGTGGGGACAGGGCCGTCCGTAGAGACACAGGTGACGACCGTGACATAGACAGTGCTGCGGGCCAGAACAGACGTCGAGAGGAGGGCCGCCGAGCAGGCGACGATGTTAGTGAGCTTCATAGCGAGTGATGAAAGCAACAACAAATACAAATACTAAAAACGAGCGTGGTAATGACTGTGCGAGCTAGTCAACGAAACGAATGTGGTAACGAAGTGACAATCACGAAAGGGGCGAGATGATCGCCCTTATATATCAAGCGGACTCGTCCATATCCCTCCGACGGCGTCCTTTCTTATTTTTCCTAATCCCAAAGTCATATCCCTATCCCGCTTCGGGCCCTGCACTAGCCGGGTCCCTTGCAGGTTTAGGGGGACCATCCGAGCGGTTGGCTTGGGGGAAGGGGGGAAGGGGGCTGAGAGGTGGCTGAGAGGGGATAGGGGAGTGGAGGCAGCACGAGAACGAGTGCGAGAACTCCGAAAGCGACGGCTGTGATGAAAACTTCATGCTTGGACTCAGACTCAGACTCTGGACTGTAGACTCCGGTGATACATCGTCCCTCGTCGTCCTCGTCCTCGTCCTCCTTCCTCCTCTCTCGTCAGTAACCCCAAGAGATCACCAACTCATAACCCTGCGAACCAAAGCACCATCCAACATTCATCACAGTTAGCGCTGCCAAATAATTAGATCCCTATGCGCCTTTCTCGGTGTAGGGCTACTCGACAGGGACGCAGGGGCGGGCGTGGAGGGGATAGCGCAAGGTACACAAATAGGCGTAAGGCAGGATTACAGCCATAGCGCTGTCAGACGGGCGAACCCATCGCCCTTCTCGCCGTCGGTTGGTGCCAATTGGCAGGGGAGCTGCGATTACTTTATAATTATGCCCTGACTAGGGCCGGGCCCGCCATAAAAGCCGTGACCATGACAGAAAGAAGCTCGCTTGGTACGCGGCCGAAGATCATCCGTCCGTCGCGAAGGTTAAGCGACCGCTGACGGCCAGTCGCCGACCAGTCGAAGTGGCATAAAGCAGCGACTGAAGCTGCTGGATTTGGAAGCCAAAACTAGAGTATTTTGGCATAACGTATTAGTATTTGCCCATTATTTATTATTTAAAGATATATTTCATAAATATCATATTAGAGACTGTCGACTTTGGATCCAGTCGTAGTATCATCGTCAATCCTTCATCTTACTCGTAGTTGAGGAGACTCCATCCAATATGAAAGGTAAGTGCTTTCAGTGTTCCAGCTTGCTCTCACGTGCTTATAATTTCTGTTAGCCATACTGCAAAGGGTAATTTCTGCCTCTGTCACTGTTGACAAGCAAGTCGTTTCTTCCATTGGAAAGGGCATACTAGTACTTGCAGCCGTTGCTCCGGGAGACACGGAGAAAGAAGTTGATGCCCTAGCAGCCAAAGTTATCAAAATGAAGCTATGGGACGACGCAGAAACGGGCGGCAGGTGGAAGCACAGTGTGCAGGATATATCAGGAGATATTCTTTGCGGTAATTTACTTTTACCTGACTCATCGTTCTCTGTATCTTAAAAACTGATCTTTGAAGTCTCCCAATTCACACTCTTGGCAAATACAAAAAAGGGTTCAAAACCAGACTTTCATGGCGCGATGGGTGGAGAGCAGGCAAAGGAACTTTATCAGCGATTTGTGCTGAAGGTGGGGGAGGGGTATAATCCCGAGAAGGTGAAGGATGGAGTATTCCAAGCTATGATGGAAGTGGCTTTGGTCAATGATGGACCTGTGAGTAGAGTTGATCGGACGCTGAGCGTTGCTGACAGAATATAGGTTACCTTTGAAATGTCTGTCGAGCCTAAGAAGCCTTGAGGCATACTACGAGCTCCGGATCCTACTGTTCGTCTCCGTAGCATAGTTTGGGCGTCCCTGTTGCATTGTACGCGTGCTACCCAAAAGATTATGGGTATCAACAATGATTATAGCAACTGGAATCGAAATAAAGGCTCCCAATCACAGCGGCTATAATTGTATTATTAGCTACTTAGAAACAGAGCCAGATAGATGAACCTATCAGCTTTAATTGCTAATATCAGTCCTCAGCTATGCCCATACCATCCGTCTTCAGGCTTTTGACAGCACAATGATATCAAGCTTATGTAGTAGCGACCAATGGCACACAACCCGATTCAAAACACTTTCAACTGCAACCAATCCATCGCAGTGTTTATGATCTTTATTCAGACATCTATTCTACAGTCGCAACATAGTGCTAAACTCCGTGGCCGCCGCCTCATGCTTCCCTTTTATATTGTACAGGATCAATGAAAAATCGAGACTCTGCGTAGCACTCTGACCACGCCCTGAGCACGAAACCTCTCCATGCCACACCTATCGACCCGTCTCGCCGGCGCCGGGGGAAACCTGCTTATTTATACATCCGTAGCAAATCTTCATCGGACCCCTTATTCGTCGCGGTACGCAGCCTCTCTGCGCTTGACCCTATCCTCCCTGGCCATCCTCCTCTTCGGACCCCAGCGCTCCTTCACCGCCTCGACCTTTGCCTTCTCGAGAGCAACCTTTTCGGGGGTTGCCTCGCAACATATGCCGATGAAAAGGGAGGTGCAGTTGTATTTTCTCGCGAGTCTCAGTCGCGTCCACGTCTCCGGATCCGAAGATCTCAACCGCCTTATCTCTGCAACATCCTCCTGCGTGAGATGATGCCTCTGGTAGCCCGCGTTCTCCTTCAGAATCGCCGGGGGCAGTTTGGACTCTTCGTCGATGCCGAGTGTCGAATTTTTCGCAACGCTGTAGAGCTGTCGGCGTTTGTCCTCTTTGGGGAGAAACTTCAAGGGAGTGTGGAGGACGGAAGGAGCAGATGATGGCGGATTGAAGATGATGTGGTCGCGAGCAGGAGAGTCTTTCGAGAAGCCAAAGGAGGCATCGGGCTTGACGTTTAACTTCTTCTTCATCCGGCGGTAGCTGGACTCATTGCGGCGAGTCGATACCGTGCCGGAGAGGAGACATTGGCCTCGCCCCGCCAGGAGGTCGAATATGGGGCGGCGTAGTACCCGGAGATCCATTGTGTTGGTCTTGGATCGAGGTCGTCGTCGATGTGCTATATTTCCCTCTGGGAGGATTTTGGGGACCTGTCAAATAATTTGATCACGTGTGGTAATCTAAATAAACGCTTGAGCCAGTTCGGGGTTAGTTCGTTAGTTGGGAGAGTTTGTCCTGATTTCCATCGGAACTAAGTTATTCCGTACTGGACGTACGATAGAAGTAGAAACCGAGGACCCGGACGCACGGACCAGACGGCATCACAAGATCAAGTCTCCTTTTGGCTGGTGGGATGATGAATGCAGTTGGGTCGCATCAGACTATCGACCCATTGTCCAGGTTTCGAAGTTACTAAGTTACTGTCCTCTACAGTACATTACACCTGCCATACACCCATCAACCAACAACCAACAACCAACAATCTTCCGCACACCTCTTTATATTCTTTCCCATTCCCCCATATCCCCCCTATACTCCTCTCTGTCTTCCCCCCCAAATATGAATTCATTGACTTGTTGAGCGCATCTCGTATTATTGTCTCTCGCAGTCTCATCAGACACGGCGCCTCAGCTTGCTTCGCAGGTATCTACTCACTCTACTCTCCCGTTATTTATCCACGCTTCTCCCGCAAACGCTCTTACGTCGTCATATTCTACCCAGGGCGGCTATCCCGTTCTACTCTATGCCATTTGACTTGTGATCCTTTACACGCTGAACGAAGCTCTTGTCACTGACCACGTTGCAAGGTTCGATAGAACGCATTGAGGCCCGTTTTATAATTTCATGAGACCGCGATAATCTCAACAGTACAATGGCTGGAACGGAAATCTCTGGTGCCCAGGCTGGCGATGCGGATAAGCCGAACCAGCAAGCCACGAACACAAGCACGAATCCGGTACCCCATCTGGACGAAGCGCCGGAAATATCTCCGATTACTGCACCAGAATCGGCCGAGTCTAGTGAGGAGGGTGAAGGCACGACAACTGGGGATGAACCCAAGACTACGAAGCGGCGGCTCTTTGGGTTTGGCAAGAAGAGAAAGGATGATAAGGGGAAGAGGAAGGATGCAGCCTCGAACGTGTCTGATGCACCCCGATCTGCCCCTTCGAATCTCACATTCGTCCCCACTACGCATCCATACATCACGCAGTCACCAAACCGAAATCTCCATTCGACGTCTCCGAGAGTTGTTTCGCCGGCCGGATCCCAAATCTTCGAACGCGACGTACAAGAGTCTGCCTCACAGGTGCCAAACTCGCCAGCAATTCCAGCCCATATACAGACCGAAGACCGCATTCCTGCAGTGCTGGATGCGTCGTCGGAAGCCATTACAGACAATGCGCTTGACCCAGACACGGTTGAAATTGTAATGCACTCGTCGCACCAGCCAGCCGCAAAGAACGTTACAGGGATCAGTGGCAGCGAAGCCGCTGGCACGAACTGGTCAGAAGACTTGCTGGCACACCCAGACAAGGACGATGCGGCATCGAATTACGGTGCGCTGGATAGCGCAGATGTGAGGCGCCTGAGCTTCATCTCCTTTGCAGACGTTGTGCAATCAGAGCAAACCGAACACATGAACAACAGGGACCCGATGCATTTTGCAGGCCTCACCACGTTATCGTCTGGGCACCGCTCTCCCTCGCCAATTAGATCCACGGTATCGTCACAGGGGGTAGGAACTTCACCGCCAACCAGCAAGTCAGCATCTATCAAGGGCCTCGACCTATCACCCACGCGCGCCGGGAAGCCGCTGGCGAGTCCTACCTTGAGCTTCCCCTCACCGACATCAGGCTCCGAGCTGACGATTGAAACCATGAGCCAGGCATTGAGGAAGACGGCGAGCGGCGATTTGACTGGGACACGTAGCCAGCCCATGAGCCCTATTGGTAGTTTTGAGGCGCGATTTCCATAACTTCCTTTGGATACATTTTTGAGAGAGTGACACATTGGAGTTTTTGGATATTATGCTTCGGATGGCGAGCCGTATTTGGCAATGGTAGGACGGTTTGTTGTTTGTAGCCTTGACTGTTACTTTTTTTCCCCTGCGAAGATATATACCTGGGTGCGCGCTTTGATGCGTTGATACGTTGAAAGGACATGGAGTCCGGCAAGTTCGTTTCTGGCAAATGAATTATGATGTCTGGCACAACAGCCTTGTGGGGCAGCAGTGACACGCGAAATGGGGATTTGCCATCTATAATATATCCTTTTGTGAATTTCCCAGTAAATCATCAGATTTCCAGTTTGCTCATGTCCGGCAGTGGGGCAGCGTATATGGAATGTTTCAATAATAAGATGCGTCTGATTAGCACAGGGCTCCTCATTTACTCCGCACCCGATCCCACCTCACCCCAGCCAGTATGACGATAATAGATATATGCTCGGTGAGCGCGCTTCTTTGCATGTGTAATGTACCTGTGTCCAAAATTGATTCGAGGAGCTTGCAAATATCCACGATGGTAATTTCATGGGGGGTGCGAATGCGAATTATTGGGAGTCGGTGTGTCTCAGCCAGCCTGTGTGATGTACATATATCCCGTCCAGAACATAATACACGTTAAACCTATCCTATGTGTCGTGCCGACGACAGCTCCGCACTTGGTCCCCATTAACCGTTTTAGTCAAGTACGCTACTATTGAACACCTCAACGCCGCAATAATCTAATCTAATACTTGTACGATTCCATGAGAAAAACACGATTTAGCAATAATAAAGTCATACGCTGGAATTACTTAAACAGGCCCCCAAGCCCCCATTCTCAGGAACCGTTGCTGGCCAGGAAGCTCGTTCATGCGCACACTGAACTTATATAGCATTGCATGGTAGCTTCACCCATGATCGCGAGACGTCAAGCACCACCCGCTCATGCTCAGGTATGATGACGAGCTACTCACAATTGCGACACGATCAGGGAAGACAGAAGGCACTGCTGCCACAGGGCGACTGGTTATAACGAACGATAACACACCGTCGTACTCTTGTGGTAAATTTTGGGAAGGGTTCTTGTAAGTTGCTACCCCAGATTACCAATTGACCCCGCGCACCGAGGTGACATTTACTGATCGGCCACCACAGGCACTCCGCGCAACCACAGCGCCCACGTTTCCGAGGCCATAGCCATTCCTCTATACCCTACCTGGCGCACACAGCTACACCAGTACACATGAACGCCGGCTAGCCTGACCAGCTCCATCCCCGATAAAGACTGCGCGGCGCAGCGCATCCTATATCTGGCTATGGACAAGGCGGCTCAGCATGACGGCCAAGCAAGAGGCGGCGACGTGCCACCGCCTGCGCTGAGACTCGGAGGGGACCTACAAGAGCAGGAGGCCGGGACCAAGTCCGCCATCTCGGAGGCGCGGCGCAAAGATGACAGCATCAGGGTGGTTACGCCAGAACCGACACACCCACCCGGTGGTGGAACAGGGGCAGGGGCATCTGACGTGGACGTGGTATCACAAGCCTCCCCGCGCTCGATACGAGGATTGGAGAAGCCGTGGGATCGCCGCCGCGGGCTCGTCTTTGAAGATGCGTTCGACACGGGCGAATCAAGCGGCCAGCAGCAGAACACATCGAATGAGAGCGACGTGGACGATGTGTCGAATCTGCCACGCACGCGACCGAGGAACCGGACAATTGATGGGGCACAGCAGCAGAGGCGTCCGTCGGGGCAGCTGCCGCTGAGGCGACATCGAACAGGGTCGACCTACTCAGGATTGGGCAGCTCGGAGGAGAACATACCGAATGAGGACCCGAAACCCTATGTAGCTCACGCTTCGAGCGCATTCCGCTCAGCCCAGTCGCAAAGAGCTGACTCGGTTAAGAAGAAGCCTCCGACAACAGGTCGGTTGTATAGGCAGTCGGATGCAAGTTCACGGTCAGGTTCTCCGGTTCAGTTTCCTGCGTATGTCGATACGCTACCTGTGCCGATCGCCACTCGCGATGCTATCAAGGTTCTTAAACTCATGAACGGTCTCAATGGGCGCATGAAGGGAGAGGTCGAATACCAGACCTCCGGGCATGGCTCCTGGGCTGGGGGAGTTTGCTATATCGATGACAAAGGCACTTTCCTATATGAGGGCACCGAGGACGGGCCTAATCACCAAACTATTGTCCCTGACCTGAGGGGTTGTCGTTTGAAGCCACCGATAGAAGAAAATGAGGAGAATATCCTGGACGTTAGTATCGCGTCTGGAATGCGGTTACGACTGCGGCCACTTGATACCTCGCAGTATGAATATTGGCTGGCAGCATTATTATCATGGCAACAGCACCAAGATGGGTCAAGCACCTCTGGTTCCGAGGCAGGGGATATGAGATCGCTCAGCCGACGACCCAGTTTCAGTCAGGCCAAGGACATCAATATCATCAAGGTTGGAAGAGTGTTTTTGTGGGATAAAGGCACGTGTACGGGGGCTGCAACAGCTGCTGGGGGGAATCATCGCGCCAGTCGGGCATGGCGACAAGTCTCGTGCATATTGCAAGACAATGGCGAGTTGATGCTCATGACGGAGAACGACGTCTCACTTCTGGCCACGATTCAATTGTCACAGTTATCAAGATGCGGCATTCAGGAGCTAGATAAGACGGTTTTAAACCAGGAATACTGCGTTGCCATTCTCCCTCAGTACACGGCGGCGGCGACCTCAATATCCATTGTCTCGCCGGTATTTATTTCCTTGGAATCTCGGGTTCTCTTCGAGGTGTGGTATGTCCTGCTGCGGACGTTTACAGTGCCGGATATGTATGGGTCTCAAATCTCCGCAGACGGTTCAGATGATCCAGAGTCCCTCGTTATCCCTACACCAGATGACCTCTTTCGAATTGAAAAAACCCTCTCCATCCGAACGGTTGAGGCCAAGCTTAAACCAACGGGCAAGAAACTCGAGCCACCCCCGGAAGGGCGGCGAGGACATAAACCCGAGCCCGACCCGTCCGTGGGAGATTACTTTGCCGAAGTCGTCCTCGACGGAGAGGTTCGCTCGAGAACGACGACAAAGTTTGGGACGTCTAAGCCTTTCTGGCGCGAGGAGAGCGAGTTTGGCGGGCTGCCCGCGGCGCTCCCGGAGATTTCAATTGCTCTCAAGAGGATGAAGTCGAAACCTCAGCCTCAGCCTCCTCATGTTCATGGATCTAAATCTTCTGTTAGCGTCCACTCGCCGGATGTCGTATGGGAGGTCCTATGCGGTATCGTGCAGATCCGCATGGATCAACTGGACCGCGGAAAAGATGTGGAGAACTGGTGGCCAGTATTGAATGAGAAGAAGGAAGCAATCGGCGAAATGTTGATACGTGTGCGCCACGACGAGCTCGTTGTGTTATTGTTGAAGGAGTACAAGGCTTTATCTGAGCTCCTGCATAAGTTTACCATGGGGTTGACGCTGCAGATGTCGCAATATGTGCCATCCAAGCTCCGGTTCCTAGCAGAGACACTGCTGGATGTGTTCCAGGTCTCTGGGCAAGCTTCGCAGTGGCTGGTGTCTTTGGTTGAAGACGAGATAGACGGTATCAGCAAGGAAACGCCGGTTCAGCGTCTGAGGTTCAGTCGACGCATGGGTTCGAACGATTCGTTTGATTCAGTCAGCGACAGAGAGGTCCAACTCCGTGACATGAACAAGTCTCTTACGGGGGAAGCCAATCTCCTCTTCCGCGGCAACTCTCTCCTCACCCAAGCATTAGATTTCCACATGCGTCGCCTCGGAAAGGAATACCTCGAGGACCTCCTCGGCGACAAAGTCCGCGAAATCAACGCCATGAATCCCGACTGCGAAGTCGACCCCTCCCGCGTCGGAGCCAGCGAAGACCTCGCCCGGAACTGGGCAACCCTCAACTCGCTCACCAGCGACATCTGGGCGCACATCTCGGCCTCGCACAACCAATGCCCCTCGGAACTACGGCAGATCCTAAAATACATCCGCACCGTCGCCGAAGACCGCTACGGCAACTTCCTCCGCACCGCCCCCTACACCTCCGTCTCCGGCTTCCTCTTCCTCCGCTTCTTCTGCCCCTCCCTCCTAAACCCCAAACTCTTCGGCCTCCTCCGCGACCACCCCCAGCCGCGCGCCCAACGCACCCTAACTCTAATCGCCAAATCCCTCCAGGTCCTCGCCAACCTCTCCACCTTCGGCCAGAAGGAAGCCTGGATGGAACCCATGAACCGCTTCCTCGCCCAGAATCGCCAGACCGTCAAGGCATTCATCGACAACATCTGCTTCATCCCCGCGGACCGCTCGCGCGTGCCCCCACCAGCCTCCTACTCCACCCCCCTCGCCATCCTCAAGCGCCTCCCCATGACCTCTCG
>JPJV01000877.1:0-19260 GCA_000750745.1 Pseudogymnoascus sp. VKM F-4281 (FW-2241)
TGTAAAATGCAGTGTATCATTCGCTTGGTTGTATCATTCGCTTGTGATGTACGTTAGATTAAGTATATTATTAATGTTACGTCTTGTAACAGCCTATTATATAATAGGTAATTTTAGTTGCTTTTAATATATATTAGATTGCTTAGTAATACTAGTAGGATAAAGGCCAACTACTATAAATATTTAGGTCTTGCCCCTACTTTTGCTCTTTCTTTCTTATCAACAGCCAACTTCTTATCAACTTCATATCTCTTATCTACTCTACAACTAACCTCTTACCTCTCACCAACAACCAACCTTCTTATCAGGAGCTAACCCTTATCTAAGATCCACAACCTTCTCCATAATTCCTTGCCACTATTTTTATAGCAAGGT
Organism: Pseudogymnoascus sp. VKM F-4281 (FW-2241); assembly: GCA_000750745.1. NCBI lineage: Eukaryota > Fungi > Ascomycota > Leotiomycetes > Thelebolales > Thelebolaceae > Pseudogymnoascus > Pseudogymnoascus sp. VKM F-4281 (FW-2241). The sequence continues at coordinate 376 of JPJV01000877.1, forward strand.
ACAACAATCATACCTACTTTTAGGAGAAGAAGTGTAGTGTGACAATTCACAACTTTCTCAAACAACATCATAATCTAGGTGAGCCATAGTCTTCGTCTCAGTTCTTTGCTTCTCTTAGCCCCTTGAACACCCTTCGTCTGCACTACTGCAGGTAATGAAAGCACCTATCACGCTTATGGCCTGCGCGTCGCAACGACTTCACATGGTTTTGTATGCAGGTAGCAACACGACTACAATGGGCGATAGCTACCCTCTGGGTTATCTAAGCGATTTCATTCTGACCCCGAAATAAATCTTGTTGGAATGGAATGGACCGAACTGCAGGGAACCAAGTGCAACCTGCTGTTCAATACCGCCTACCAGCCAACCATCTCTACTGCAGACTCACCCCTGCCTGCACACATCCCTTACATCAGCTCGGCTTCACTCGTTTCTTTCAGAGTTCCGTCTTTTTGAGCTCAGTCTTTCAGTGCTCTGTTCTATTCGAAGCACCAATCTCTGCAGCGTTTATCTGCTGGCCCTTTGTTGCGTTGGTGTTGAGTTTCTCTTTGTTCGGAGCGCGTTCTTTTTTAACTGTGTTCGCGTGTGTGCGGCAGTCATTGCTTCCTGGAACGGAGATGTTACTGTACATTTGAGATCACTGGTCATAAATAGCAGCTACTCTTGCTTATTCTACAACCATACCATGGCTAACCCGGAAGATCAGGTCACTCTTGGGACCAAAGGCACCGTTGTGCTCAGGGGCCAAATATGCCCCCACAAAGATCCCCAAGCAAATCTGGCCCTTCATCTTCTTTGATGGTCTCCCAAGATGGCTATGTTCCGCCAGTGAAATACGACCCAAGTGTCCGGGTTAAAGCAGAGAAGCAAGAAAGTCCAAATGCCGTTGACGACAATGACGACGATGACTTCGTCGATGTGGACGATGAAGCAGAAGGCCTTCTTGCCGACGCTGAAGGAGTCACTATGTACTCTGATGCCGACTTCAAGATACGGCAAGTCTCATCCCCCTTCATTGTGCAACGCACACTCGTGAGTCTATACAGTACGTCGTCACTCCACCCAATTTGATACTGTGTTACGGATCCTCTATTACCGATGATATTAACAAATAATAGAGCTGAGCAAGACGAAATACCTGAAGCTGGACCCTGAGTATCAGCGTGATGTAGTCTGGGATGAGACAAGGGCATCTGGCCTAATTTCCTCTGTCCTTCAGGGTTACTTCATCCCGCCCATAATTTTCAACGTTACCGAAGAGATGGAAACCTTGGATGACGGCACTGAAACGATGCGGCATTATAGGATTTGTGTTGATGGCAAGCAGCGTCTCTCTTCCCTTCAGAAGTTTATGGAGGGCAAAGTGGGAGTAAACGACGCCTCACATCCACCGAAGAAGTGGTTTTTCTGTCACCCCATTGTTGACGGCGTTGAGAAGTCCTCAAACCACAATATCCTGCCGCAGAGAACAAAGGATTTTTTTGAGTCACGGATGTTTTGCTGCTATGAATACCAGAAACTCATGCCGTCTGTTGAAGAGACGATGTTCCAGCTCGTCCAGCGCGGGATGCCGCTCACTCCGGCTGAAAAAATGCGTGCTCTGTCGACGCCGTGGGCAAATTTCGCCAAGCAGTATGAAATTGACTACCCAACTGTCCTGTCTCTTGGTAAACAGAGTAGGGCCTCGGGTTTCCGTCAGATCATTACAATATTTTGCCAGATAATGGAAGTCATGTCTCCAAGCGCCGACAAGAAGAAGAACAAAGAAGGAGCAGGATGGAAGCCAAACTACCAAGCCAGCCCATCAAACCTCACAAAGCTGCTTACGGATTCGCCCTCGCTGAACGAAAGTGTCAAGAGGAAGTTCAAGAAGGTTTTCGACAAATATGCCGAGCTCGTTGAATCGTGCTCAACGCCAGATGAGGATTCGCCCACCGGATTCAAGATCAAGCCGAACAGTTGCTTTGCACCCTCCCCTGATGGCGTAAGGAACAGAGGAGTCACCCACGTTAAGACCTTCTCACCCCTCGAGGTCGTCGCAACCGCCATCTTGCTACTCCGCCACATGGACGATAGGACCAATAAGATGCTCCAAGGTGATATCATGGAATTGCGCGTCTACCTCCGTCAGAAGAACAAGGATCTGCGGTTGAATAACACTTGTTGGGCGGACTGCTACCAATATATCGATGTCGATATGATCCAGCTCCGCGGCGGAGCAGGGGCTACCAGACGACGTGCGCCTCCTGTGCCAGAGGAAACTCCAATTGAGATCCATAGTGATACGCCCGATGACCGGGCTGGACGACGCACTTCCACACGCAATACCGAGAGGTCGTCTGCGCTGGCCATGCGCGGAGCAAATCAATATGGTGATGCAAGACCCACTCGGTCAGGGAGAGTGGACATGAGAAGCTTGACGGCGTCGCTTGCTAATGGAGAGCCGATAATGACAGACGGTGCTTCAAGTCCAAATAATGGGTGGAGGGCACCGATGGCATCGATGGGTGCGGCGGCTCCGACGGCTCCGATGATACAGACGATCCCGCCTCGGAAGCGTCTTCATGCATCTGATGGCACAGATGCTAGCAATAGGCGTGTTCGGACGAGGGACTGAGAAGTGTTACGAAGTCATGTATTCGATCTACGATTCTCACAGCCTTCAAGCGCAGTCCCGCGGCCCTTCACAGTCTCGTGGTCCATCGCAGCCCTTCGATTTCTAGCAGCCATTCGCCTTTTCGCGCTTCTTTCGCGACCCAGTGGTCCTTTCCATCCCTCGAATGCGGTTCCCTTTTCGCCTGGTCTTTCCAGCAATCCGCAACTACATATCACTTAGAGCTTCAGACACATCCCCAATCTACGCTCCCGATTTTTGGTTCTAGCTTTTGCAAAGCCATTATTACATGCGATCTTCTTTCTCAGCTTTCAACACTGCAACGATTTAACGAAAACGATTACGCCATTCGCCCCCCCCAATCCCCCCCAATTCCAAAATATCTTAGTTTCGCTACCGGAACGTCACGACACAACTCGCATGGGCAAGATATTTATGCACTCGCGCTTTTCAATACTTCCATCTTTTGATTTCCAGTCCCTGATGCATGCTTGCATGAATTTTGCTCGAAGAGACCCGTTTGGGTGCTTGATGACTTGTTACCGTGCAATGGTCGACGTGTTGCACACTAATGGCGGAGAGAACGTTGCGGGGGAAGTAGATTATTAGCCCAGTTGCAAATGCATTGCCTTAAATGTCATAATTCGTTGTAATTTTCTGTGTGCATCTGAACATGCCGTGACTTTCTAGACAAAACTCCTAACAAATCCCCGTCCTGCCGAGGTATCCCAACTCCATTCGTCACTGCTTATACCCCGCATTTCGACCTCGGTGTGTGTAATGATTCCTCCCGCATCACAATATGCACCCTTTGTGTAAAGGTTCATCCCGCACTCTGGGCTCAGCCATCCCCTGGTCGTCACTTTGTGATATCAAATCCAGCGTGCGTCAAGACACCCCCTATCATATCGGCGTCGCCTTACCACCCCTACAACCAGTTTCCCGTGCCCTCCCTTTACTTGAGTATTCGATATCCCGCCTTTTACCATCCCCTCACCTATCCCCCGCCTGCGACCCCTCCTGTCCACCCCCCGCCACAGTCTCCTCCCCCAATACCTTCGAGGCAGCCATGAACCTATCACTCCCGTATTAGCGCCCATTTCCACTTCCCGCACCCAGAAACAGAGACAAGGAAAAGAAAAACACTCACAGCCCTCCATGCCACCCTCCCAGACCTCGTACGCATTCAGCCTGTACACTCGTCATGCGCACCAGGTTCTCGAGATCCGCCAGGTTGGCGCTCAGCTGCGCCAGTTGCGCGTGGAGGTGGGACTGTAGCGCGAGAATGTCAGCTAGGTTGTTCAATATATTACGCGCTTATTACGCGCTCCCGCTCAGTCCAGAGAGGACGGGGCTTTCGGAGTATAATCTAGTTGCGAAGGGGACGTACAAGTTGGCGCGGCTTGATGCTGCTCGGTGCTGTGCTCAGGCGCGGGGGTCCGCGTGATGAAGATGCCATCCCTTGCTTCGTTCGGCGCGTCCTATGCGCGTCCGGTTGCTGGTTTGGTTTGGTATTTGATATATTTCGTGCTTATGTTATTGACTGTGGTGGTGACGGCGATTGTCTAGCTCGAGTGTTTACTTCTGGAATCGCTCACAGGAATGTGGGGTTGGGGACGCGATTGGAGCGCGGGAGTGTTTGGTTCGTCGTTGGCGGGGTGGCAGGGGTTGAGTCGAGTTTTACTTGGCGTCACCTTGCAGCGAGACATGAAACGTTCAATCAGTCAACTCCCGCTTCAGCTCGTCAGCTTGCTCGGCTTCGGCTGCGTACCGACATGGCGGCAGTTGCACAAGCACAAAACCATGAGTTCGAAGCATAAGTTATGAAGGACGAGTTCTCTTTCTTCGTGGTAGTCGTACTCGTGGTCTTTACTAGGGCAGGGCGACCGACACCTTAAGAGCACTCTATAGTTTAGAGTGGTTTTCGACCCCGTCCGGGTCCGTGTCCATCTTGGGGAACTCGCTCGTAACGCTGCTCTTATTACTGGCTGAACAACGACAATGCGAGGAGAGTTGCATCTATCGGACCACTTGGTGATCCGACATGCAAGGAGAAACGAAGGTGCAGCAATGCTTCAGCGTCCACTTTACCTCTCGCACTCGCATTCGGGTTCGTAAGAGCCGGCCGATCGATATGCGGGCTAACATCTACTATAGGGACTTTAGACTAGTTTAAACTGTCTCCGCCTGCACGAATTGGGAATGGCACCGAACCGATGTGAACCTCTCTTCTGCCTTATTCCTGTATAATTATGGAATTATTATGAAAATATTATCCTTTTGCCTCGTGTGGACGCTGCTGCACCTTCTTTTCGGGAACTCGCCAGCCCGACTCAACGATGTACAAGCTTAGGGGGGTTGAGACATTTGCATCTTGACATATTCACCGAAGCGAAGTAGGGTTCTGTGGCACCGCATCTCATATTGCTCATCTCATCCAAATGGGGCAGCTGTTGTATGGTACGCTGGACTGTCCTGGCCAAGCCAGCGGGCACTAGCAGCGCCCACAACGTCCCCTAAAGGAAAATCACGATGGGCGCCAACTTAGTAGACGAGCCATTCTCGACGGGGCTATTACTCCGCAGAGTATCATCTGATGGCGACTCACAGGGAAACCATGTGTCGCATGCAGATCGGGCCCAAATGAAACCGACGATACTCTGAACTGCCCTGTCGCGGATTTCGTACTCGGACATTGCCTGATCGGCGCATTCTTGCGGAGAAGGGCTGGGCAACTAGTATGGAAGGTAATACATATTTAGACAACGCATCCAATATGTCTCTATATGAAGCGCCCATTGTCCCTGTTCTATGTCTCACGTCCTCGATCTGCTCATCTTTCACATTTCCTTGATCGCCCTTTATCTTGCTTCGTGGCCATCAGCCCTACCCTTAAAAACCTATTATTTTCCTGTACATTGTGGTGGAGATTGAACATACAGATCTGCGGTTGTCTAACAGGACGACTCCCATCTCTTTAACATGTTTGTCAATGCCCTCCAAGAATTCGCTGCTCAGTCTCCCGCCGCAGCAAGTCTTGCTGGCGTCCTCCTCGTTGCCTCTCTCCTATACTACTTCGTCCAGCGCCCACAGCGGCTTAACTTCCCTGCTGTCGATTTGGGCGATGACTTGGGCTATGAGCGAGCTCTCGATGAGGGTTTCTCAAAGGTAAGTTCACACACAACCATCAAACATAGGATTTGACATGGATACTAACACTTCCATGTAGTATCCCGACTCACCATTTCTCCTCCCAACCAACCCGCCGATCGTTATCCTGCCACACTCATGCGTGAATGAAGTCAAGTCACTACCAGAGAACAAAGTATCGTTTATGAAAGACGTCCAGCATATGTTTACTCACAAGGTGACTGGTATTGGCGAAGAATCACACGAGGTTATCTCTGCCGTCAAGATCGATCTCACTAGGCACCTCGCCAGCGTTCTCGATGGACTCCAGGATGAGACCCGTCATGCTATCAACTCCGAATTCGGTCCCTGCGAAGATTGGACGGCCCAGCCCGTGTATTTCAAGCTCACCCGGATAGTTGCGCTTCTCAGCGGCCGCGTCTTCGTTGGTCGGCCCCTAAGTCGAGACGAAGCGTGGCTGAATGCAACAATCAACTACACTTGGGCTTGCGTCAAGGCTTCCGACGCCTGCAAGCGATACAGCCCATACATCCGCAACTTTGTCGGCCCCTACCTGAAGGAAGTCAAGGACTTGAAGAAACACCGACAGGACGGCGCGGACCTGCTGCAGCCTCTCCTGAATGATCTTCTCGAGAAGAGGGGCAGTGAGAAGTCTGACTTTGACGGGTTCAATGATGAGCAGGGCACCTTTTGCTCGTGGGTTCTGAATTACACCGATGAGAAGGAACGCGGGAGCGCTCTGAATTTGGCCAATTCCCAGATGTCGCGTGAGTATCCCGGGTCCCACGTCCAGCTGCGCGTATACTGATCCCCTATCTAGTATCATTTGCAGCTATTCACACCAGCTCCATGGCACTCTCGCAGGTCGTCTTCGACCTCGCCGCACGCCCCGAGTACATTAAGGGTCTACGTGAGGAGATTAAAGAGGTACTCACTGAAGACGGCTACGACATCGATGGCGACGGATTCACGAAGCTGAAGAAGTCCTCCTACACCAAGCTCCGCAAGCTCGACAGCTTCCTCAAAGAAAGCCAAAGGCTCTCGCCCCCCGGCATCAGTTCGTCCTTCCCAAACCCCCAACTGCCAAGCCCCCCTCATTCTAACAAAGCTTCCAGTCTCCATGCAGCGTGTGACTACCTCCCCCGTTACCCTCTCCAGCGGCCACACTCTCCCCACCAACACCCGTTTTGCCTTCGCCTCCCAAGCTATCCACCGCTCCACCCTCACTACCACCTTCTCCCCTGAATACAACCCCGCCTCCAACGCTCCGCCCTCCGTCTTTGACGGCCTGCGCTTCTACAATCTGCGCGAGATGCCCGGCAAGGAGAATAGACACCAGTTCGTTACGACATCACCGGATAGTTTGGTCTTCGGACACGGGATCCATGCGTGTCCCGGAAGATTCTTTGCCAGTAACGAGATCAAGGTTGTACTGATTGAGTTGTTGAGGAATTGGGATGTGAGGTTGAAGGGGGACACGAAGAGGAAAGGGGGCGATAGGCCTGCGAGCTTTATTAATGAGACCGCGTGTGTGCCGAATATGGAGGCAGAATTGGAGTTTAGGAGATTGGGGATGGAGGAGTGCGTGTAAGCGGAGGGGATTTTTGGATAGGTTTGAATCTGGTGAAAGTATGGCCCAGTGGGGAACGACAAGCCGCACATTCTACATGGAGACGGATAACTGGATTGATCTATCCAGAATTTCCATTTTAACGACGCAATGAAAATGATGATGTTTGCCGCACGGTATCTCCTGATTTTAAACCTGTACTTGCTTCACTTTAACTGTTGTGATGGCCGGCCTAAGCGGCAAATGTTTTATTTTCTAATGTGACGAACTCGCAGCTTCATGGACCCCCAGAGGTCTGCATCGACAGTACCATCCAATTCAAAAAACCTGCTCGTCTTAAATCGCCGTATTTTATGCCGCTGGGCAGGCCTCCCGAGGTGGATATCCACCGCCACGTACTCAAAACCGTGCTTACATACACTACTCTCCCATGCCATTTCTACGGTGTGTCGATCATATCACCACCTACCCATACAACCGGAAGCAGGCCCCTGCGAGGGCTGAACTGAGACAAAACAACACAGCATAACGCAGGGTCCTGCAAAAGTAAGATGTCAGACGGGCAGCGCCGCCGCTCGTAGGATTCTAGACAAAATTTCTCTACCAGGATGACCAACGGACAAAGGGCGGTACGCTGCAGTGACATCAGACGTTTATATCACCCATTAAGAAGCTACATGCTGGCCACGGGTCAAATTTTCGCTGATGGATATGAAAGAGGAAATTAATTAATGAATTTCTATCCGCTACAGGTGGTATTCGCATATCATATCTCGTATAACAGCCCATACATGCCACAGCCTAGCCAGGCCCTGTGTGGCACGTAGGTAAGTTATCCCATTAACGCCGCCGACCCGATCGTCTGTATCCTAACGCCCAAGCAGCTCGTCGCCTTCCTAGCCTTCAATCAATGGCCCTCGTAGTTCGTGTTGTATCGCCCTATCGCCAGGCTACCCAGGAAAACGCCGCCGAGGACGGAGAGGAAATATCCCACGTTCATGGTCATAACCGCCAACATTCTGCGATTCGTCAGTATCAACCCACAATCAGGAGTAGGATGGAATGTCACATACAGCAAGTAGCCAACGCCCGCAATAACCGTGTCCACCATCGCTCTCAGCGGATCAACACTTAACCTCCACGGCCTCGTCGTCTCCCCACTCCGCTGCACAACCATGACCTCCTCCTCCACTCCGTTCTCGCTCAGCACCACGGCCTTCGCATTCTTATGTGCCGCAACTGTCTCCTTCAGTCCCTGTTTCCCCGCAACCGCGACATAGCGGCGGTGCAACTCGGCGTCAAGCCAGCGCGTCTCCTGGCGCGCTTTGAAGGCCAACAGGATCCGGAAGATGACCGCAAGGATAATGAGGAAGATGCAGGTTCCTGCGTAAGAACCGGTGCCGGAGGGAGTCCAGGCGTTGGTGAAGAGGGGAGTGGAGGGGTCGTTTTGGAAGGTCATGACCATGGGACCCATGCTGGAGGAGCCGGAGGAGCCGTGAGAATCGTGGGACATGTCCATGCCGGGCATGTCACCACCGGAAGAGGAAGGGGTGCCCGTCGCGAAGGGGTTGTCCGCCATTGTCGCTGATTACCACCGTGCGTTGAATTGGAGAAAGATTCGATCTGTCGATTCCTGCTGCGGCTTTGCTGCTTCGTTTTGAGGTATTCGAGCTCGAGTCTTTGACCAGTCTAGTTCAGTAACCACCAGCTTTCCGGAGTCTTCTGTTCCTTATAAAGCTGTTGTGAGCAAGATTGCGCTCCAAAACGTGCTCAACCCGCTTACGTATGAAGGATGCAGGAAAGTCTAATAGTTGTACGAGTGGAATATATTTGAAAGAAGGAAAGGAAGAAGGTGAGACGATAAACCTGCTCCCTTAACCACGACCTACCTCGTGGGACCGGCCATGGCGCCGCCGCATGGCTACACTACACTTACGTCTTTCGTCCGCAATGGGTTTGCAAGGTGTATCTTTCGCAAATGTGCTCACTTAGTAGCCAATTAGAGTGGAGTCATTGCGTGGGCGGGGCGGAAGGGACGAGCGCCAGAGCGGGATTTTAGGCTCGGGAGTGCGCCAAGTGAGAGCCGCACGGCTTGGCGCTTAGGGCTGCGGAGCGGAGGCAGATGGGTAAGGAGTTATATCAAACAAACATGGCTCTTGTGTGCTGATGGATTGAGTTCCTCTCTCCTATGAATCTTACAATTGGTACGGAAAGAGCGGTTGACACAATTACAAGTCTCGTCGGGGCTCACGAGAACGGATAGCGGCAGGTGAGGCAAGTAAAGGTAACTCTCGTTTTTGTTCATAGGATATATATTTTCAAAGCTATTTTGTAAAATTCCCCAGAGCACACCCATCTCCGTCTCTTATAAAGACTGTTCCTACAGATATCATCGCTGGAAAGCAGGTCATAAACAAATACAGACGCGCCAGATTGTCCCCAGGCGTCATCGCGATGCGGGTAACAACCTACAACTTCGAAGCCGGCGATCCCGTGCCAACGCTCGTGATCTCGTTGTAGAGCAACGAGGTCAGGAAGTCGGCGTAGTCCTCACCAGTAACCTGGCCAGCGAAGTACTGCGCCGCGAGGTGGTACTTGTTGCCCTTCTGCGCCTTGGAGGCCAGCTCCTCGGTCTGCTCCTTGAGGAGCTTGAGCGCATACGCCTTGTCGACCTTCTTGCCATCAGCGGTCGAGACGCCGTGGCGAACCCACTGCCACAGCTGACTACGGCTGACCTCGGCGGTAGCGGCATCCTCCATCAAGTAGTTAATGGGGACACAGCCAACGCCGCGGAGCCATCCCTCCATGTAGCCGAGACCGATGTTCAGGTTCTTGCGGATACCCTCCTCGGTGATTTGGCCGGGGACGTTCATGTTGAGCAGGTCGTTGGCGGTGATCTTAACATCCTCACGGCGGACGAAGTACTGGTTAGGTGTCGGCATGTGCTTGTTGAAGACCTCGGATGCGATGGATGCAAGTGCTGGGTGAGCAACCCAGGTTCCGTCGTGGCCGGCCTTGACCTCGCGGAGCTTGTCGGCATAGACACCCTCCATGGCCTTGTCGTTGGCGGCCTTGTCGTCCTTGATGGGGATCTGGGCGGCCATGCCTCCCATGGCGGCGACCTGACGCTTGTGGCAGGTCTGGATGAGAAGCTTGACGTAGGCGTCCATGAATGGGACGGTCATGGTGACGGCGGACCGGTCGGGGAGGATGAAGTTGGGGTTTTGGCGGAACTTCTTGATCACGCTGAAGATGTAATCCCAGCGTCCGCAGTTAAGTCCGGAGCTGTGATCCCTCAACTCAAAGATGATCTCGTCCATCTCGAAGGCGGCCAGGATGGTCTCGATGAGAACGGTACCACGGATGGTGCCTCTTGACATGCCGATAGAGTCTTGGGCAAGGTTGAAGACGTCGTTCCACAGACGGGCCTCGAGGTGAGACTCCAGCTTTGGGAGGTAGAAGTATGGTCCATGGCCACGCTTGACGAGCTCCTTGGCGTTGTGGAAGAAGTAAAGACCGAAGTCGAATAGGGATCCCGAGATCGGCTCACCGTCAACGGTGAAGTGCTTCTCCTCCAAGTGCCATCCTCTCGGCCTGACAATGAGAGTTGGCAGGGGGCGGTCGGTGCGGAGCTTGTACTCCTTGCCACCGAGCTTGAAGTCGACCTGTCTGCGGACGGCATCGTAGAGGTTAACCTGGCCACCAATCATGTTGGCCCAGGTTGGGGCGCTGGAATCTGAGAACAAAGCATGTTAGTTTCGCAACTTGGCATTTGGTATAGCTGGGTTCACATACCCTCCAAATCGGCCATATAGGTCCAGACATTCGAGTTCAAGGCGTTGATGACCATTTTACGGTCAGTTGGGCCGGTAATCTCGACTCTGCGGTCAGCCAATCCTGGTGCCGGTACGGCTGCCCTCCATGTCGCATCGTCTCTGATGTTCTTGGTCTCTGGGAGGAAGTCTGGGAGGGCGCCTCTGTCAAGCTCTGCTTGCCTGATCACGCGGCGGTGGAGAAGCTCTTTCCTCCTTGGGTTGAAGGATCTGTGGAGGAGGGCAAGGAAAGCGATGGCATCCTTTGTGAGAATCTTCTTGTTTTGCTCGTTGATGGTGCCAGTGATGCTGACACCCTGGATGATAGAATCAATGCTAGCCATCTTTGCGAAAATATGTGTAGATTTGCGGTGATGAAGTTTTTGGTATACCTCGGAGGGGAAGGGTAGATATATGAGGGGAAACTCAATGCATATATGGGAAGAGTGACTTGGAGAACGGGTGAGGAAGTCCGCAAACGCTCCGGTACCAAAGTGGTGACGATTTTGATATTGCGGCTATACGAGTGGCTACATGTGGTACAAAAGAAGTAACGGCTACTCGATATTCGGCATTTTTTTGAAATCTACAGTATAAACCACTCATGTCCGCCCATGTCCGCCCATGTCTCCGAGCGTGGACGGAAGGCTGGTCCAGGTCTTTTTCCAGGCATCGGATTCGCTTGTGATAGTGTGGGGAAGCTCAATGGAGGCGGCATCGGCTTGCAACTTCGCCATCATCGCAGTTTGAGTCCCGCGTTACGTCATAAAATAACTACCTATGCGTCTGTTCTTTGTAGAAGCCGATCTGCAGTACTCTATTTCTGATAGAATCCGATTAGCCTCAGTATCTCGAGGCGTAAGAATGGAAAATGAACGACATGTTGCCAAATTCTGTATATCTACAACCCAGATACACCTGCCCTTGTCCCTTGGATGACGATAGGATCGTTATCGGCAGGGATCCGTACCTCGGCACCCTCGCCTCACCCTCGCCTTATCGTAAAACCGATTTTCTCCGATGCCAACCTATCCCGGACCCCGTGATATACCGAGGTATAAAAACGGGACACGTCATGTGATGCATATCATGTGATATATTGATGACTAATATATGAGTAAACATTTGGAAGAAGAAAAGTCAGGTGACCTTAACGGGGTTTGAAAATTGTAAACCCTATCAACCGAACCAAGAAGGAGCGTTAAGCGAGAGGCGAGCAGAGAGAGTCACTGGAACCTCGACGACGACAACTTTCCATCGCAACGCCATCAACAGTCGATCTCATCCACGAAATCGATAAACCGCCATCATGGGAAAAGTCCACGGATCCCTCGCACGTGCCGGAAAGGTCAAGTCTCAGACACCAAAGGTACGATGATCTCTGAAACTGCGTTGCTTTGGAGGATGGAATGAAATGAGGGTTGGGAGGAACGAAGAAGCTTGCTCGCGCGTTTCCTGTAACGAACCGGAAATGTCAGCGATTCGAGCACGACGACGAAAGGAGCTTCGACGATATTAGAGACGGACCACGATGCGAATATTCGAACCGGACGCTGATATTCTACGATAGGTCGAGCCGCAAGAGAAGAAGAAGACCCCTAAGGGCCGCGCCAAGAAGCGCATTCAGTACACCCGCCGTTTCGTCAACGTCACCCTCACCGGAGGAAAGAGGAAGGTTTGTCAAACCTCTATCCTTACGACCAGGAACACAAGTACTGATCTACGCACAGATGAACCCCAACCCAACTGCCTAAACAACCAGTCTTGGACGGGATGGGATAGCTGGGGCCGCCTTGCACACGGAAATTGTGGAAGATGTGCCCGGATCAGATGGACGGTGGTATTAGGAGTGGAGTTTTATCGCTCCTGGATGGCGCCGATTGTCTGTGGAGGATGGGACGCATACCATAGGCGCATTTGTACATCGGACGAATCGTTCTTGCTTCTACTTGACAATGACATTGAGCTCCCTCCATTTTGCGGGTTTCTGATTTATGCCGGAAACTGATGAAATCATGTGCGATGAGCAAGTTATGAGAATGGGTTACGTTTTGAAGCAGTCTTGTTTCGTTTATATGATACTAAGCCTTCAACGCCATCTGATTGCCTACGGTTTTCAATACGTAGTGTATATCTGGGGTAGTCACCTCTATCACCTCCCACCCCATAGTCCCAGTGTTGGTTGTCATCATGCCAGGTAAACCAAACAACCCTTTACAGCCCTGTGCTGAACCAGCTACGTGACTTTGAGCTGTCATTACCCTTGTGGCATATTCTTATCTAGGCCTGGCAGGTTACTCTTTTGCACAGCTGACTGATAATGCTGGCGGTCTTCCATCGGTCTTTCTTCGCCGTAAGACTCATACCATGACTCCTGCGGGCAACCTTGCGGGGTTCACCTCCGTAGAAACCTCATAGCCGGCGCGGCCGATAATCGGGCAGTGATCGTAATTTCTGGGTATTTGATTCGGTATCAAACACCACCTTGGCATCCTCTCAACCAACTGGAGCCATAACTTTAGACACCCGGTTCGGCCGCCGCGGTTGCCTCTCCGTGTTGATGGGAAATCGCTTCTCGCAGCCACAGTTGCCGCACGTGCGTACCAGCACATCCGCCCAAGGTTTTCTGCCATTCTTGCTCTTGTTCTCGACTTTGGTCACGCAGGTCGAGCCGTCTTGTAACAGCGCGTCGCAGCGTTTGCATATTGTATGCTTCATGCCTGGAGATAGACGGATCTGCATTTTCATTGAGACGGTGCGGAGGTCGGAAAGTAGCACTCTGGTGAGGAATTGAGAAGAGGCTGGCAGGGGCTCAGCTAATTCTTGGTGGTGATTGCCCTCATCGCCAGTGTTTTGTAGGTGGGGTTGAGAGGGAAGTGGTGGAGGGGTAGGGATAGCTGGAGCCGTGGAAGGTTTCTCTCGGGCAGATAAATAAGTCGCCGCCTGGTAAAGGTATGACAGCCTACTATGTAGAGCCTTATGAGGCACGTTGGCCCCCTTTGCCTGCTTTGCTTTGGCCATGATATCCTTCCAATCGTATCAGAGAATCAAAGCACCCTCGTTGATATAAATTCTGGTGCCAAGTTGAGCCGCATATAAATTAGGCCTGATTTGGTTTAGCGTGTTAGCGCACAATTCAAATCGGTTGCCTGTCAAAGAACACGGTCCTTTGTCAACATCAATAACAACTTCACCCGAACCCATTCTATCGTATTCGAACCTCGACCACTTTATAGACCGGAACCATCGAGATCAGTTTCGCGTCATAGAGCATACCAACACAAGTGTCACAGCAGTTTCACATATCGACTTGTTCCAAGACCTTCCATAGAGGTCGCGAGTGAACATTGGAACCAACATCGCCACACCTTCAACTCCGATTATAGCCACCATACACCATGTCTACCGAAGAAGATCTCATCGATTACTCCGATGATGAGCTTGAGACAAAGACCACAGCGCCAGCTGCTGGTGCAGGAAATGGAGCGGCCAAGGAGGGCGATTTGACCGTATCTGGAGGTAACCCCGACAAGAAGGGATCATACGTCGGCATCCACGCGACCGGTTTCCGCGACTTCCTGTTGAAGCCAGAGCTTCTCCGGGCCATCACTGATTGCGGTTTCGAGCATCCATCGGAGGGTTAGTTTTTCATCCCTAAGCTTCGTCGTTACCCTTCTTGAACCGTCCGTCCGTCCATCTCGCAAGCAAAAAGAACAACCAAATCACGCTGGAGGAGTGTCCAACAACACGAGCGATCCTGGATGTCTCTGCCAATGGCCTATATCAAATTCTTGAGAATCTTTCCGAGGTTTTCTCGAAAGCAAACTTGGGGGTTGCATGTGCAACGTGCGGATGGAAAGTGTCGTGGCGGGATGTATAAACATGGCACGAAGAGACTCCAGGATCGACTCGCTGGCGAATCTATGACTTCCAAGGGATATTTATATTTGAGCGAAATCTCAGGATATCATATATCCCGACTATGGCATGAACAGATCGAGCCTAGATGAGGCTGCCGCGAATGTTAAGCTTTGGCTATTTGGTGATGCTGCGATGATGGACGGACGCTGCGATCCTACACATCCTACTCATTTTGAGAAAACTATATCTGACTCGGCCCGCTTTACTCTACAGTCCAGCAAGTGTGTATCCCTCAGGCAATTCTCGGCACCGACGTTCTCTGCCAGGCCAAGTCCGGTCTTGGTAAGACGGCCGTCTTCGTCCTGACAACCCTTCAACAAGTCGAGCCGGTTTCTGGAGAGTGCTCAGTTCTCGTCATGTGCCACACTCGCGAGTTGGCCTACCAGATCAAGAACGAATACGCCAGATTCAGCAAGTATATGCCAGAGGTCAAGACCGCTGTCTTCTACGGCGGAACCCCGATCCAGAAGGACGCCGAGGTCCTGAAGAACAAGGACACCCACCCGCACATCATCGTTGCCACCCCCGGTCGTCTGAACGCCTTAGTCCGTGACAAGCACCTCCGCCTCGGAAGCGTCAAGGTCTTCGTCCTTGATGAGTGTGACAAGATGCTCGACCAGATTGGTATGGTATATTTCCGCACATCAGGTTAGAGATACTGACTCCCCCTCCAGACATGCGCCGCGACGTCCAAGAAATCTTCCGCGCCACGCCAACCCAGAAGCAGGTCATGATGTTCAGCGCCACTCTATCCCAGGAAGTCCGCCCGATCTGCAAGAAGTTCATGCAGAACCCTCTTGAGATTTACGTTGATGACGACACCAAGCTTACCCTGCACGGTCTTCAACAGTACTACATCAAGCTTGATGAGAAGGAGAAGAACCGCAAGCTCAATGAGCTTCTTGACGATATGCAGTTCAACCAGGTCATCATCTTTGTCAAGAGCACCCTGCGCGCCACTGAGCTTGACAAGCTCCTCCGCGAGTGTAACTTCCCGTCCATCGCTGTGCACTCTGGTGTCAGCCAAGAAGAGCGGTTTGTACTTTCCAGCCCCATTTGTCCTTCATGCATCTAACAATATCATAGTATCAAGCGCTACACTGAGTTTAAGGAGTTCAACAAGCGTATCTGTGTCGCTACCGATGTCTTCGGACGTGGTATCGATATTGAGCGTATCAACCTTGCCATCAACTACGATCTCCCCGGTGACGCCGACTCCTACCTCCATCGTGTCGGTCGTGCCGGTCGTTTCGGATCCAAGGGTGTCTCTATCTCCTTTGTGAGCAGCGAGTCTGACCAGCAGGTCCTGAAGGATATTGAGAAGCGCTTCGAGGTTGCCCTTCCGTAAGCTCCACCCTCCCAGTGAAATTTAAACATGAACGAAATCCTAACCCCTTTACAGTGAATTCCCAGAGGGCGGTATCGACGCCAGCACCTACATGGCGAGTTAGATGCACAACCCTGCACTTTTTCTCGTCGGGCCTCTCTCAACTCTTGCAAAAATCCCTTATCTCGCATTGGCAGGTGCTAGTCAGCGCCTACCAACCGCTTGAACTCCCAAGGGATGGCAGCCACGCAGTTTAACGGCCCCTAGTTAGCCTGGTGACGGACCCAGAGTAGGAAGTTTTTACGCGCTGGCAACTTTTTGAGTTTTATTTTTCATGGGTCTACTACTGGATGGGACTAGGCGAGAGGGGGGGAGTAAATTTCTTGTCTTGTCTTGTGTTCGTGTCTTGCTGAGATAGTAAAAAAAAATACTTGTGATTCTTTTTTGAAAGCTGTGTTTGCCGGTCGTCGTGACCAACGTGCGGATAAGTGATGTGATGGTGGGTGCATATGCGCTGCAGTGCAGTTGAGCTCCCGTGTGGCTGTTTCTTGCCATAGCGGTTATGACACATTGCCTGAAATGACATCTAATGCCATCTCCAACTGCTTTGACCATGCGATGTCAAACTGTAGAGACAGCCTCATCATATCCGGCCATTGCATTTCCAAGCCTCGATATACCATATACAGCCTCCCGCCCTCTCCCATCATGAGATAGATGCCCAACCCGATCCGATCTCTGCCCCATTTCATGCCAATCACCCGCGCGCAAGCGCCACCGGCAATGTCTCCTTTTGTCAACAGCCAGTCACTGGCTCGTGGATGACTCCACGTCTCCTTAATACTCTTGATAGTCGTCTAGCCCCTCGCCCTTTTGCTTCCCCTCAGCCTCCCTCGCCCGTTAATAGCCTCATACTTATGGTCATCTGCACCGACTTTCCGTCTTCTCCGTCAATCATCTCCTCGCCTCCGCCGCTAGGTTATACAAACCCTCACATCCCACTCCTTTAACACTCAGCCCCTGAATACGTATCCACGTCCTCATCGTGCAGCACCATCCAATCTGCGCGCTTGAGTTTTTTCCCTAAGTAATCTGAGACTTTGCGTGAGGTGGCCCCAGTGGTGTATATAAAATGGGGAAGGGTGTGGATGAGAGTAGTAAGGCCGAAGGGGTGATGGAAAAGTTAGCAGTAGTTTGCTACGCCATTTTAGGGGGGATTTTTTCTTTTTGGGGAAGGACTGTGTTTATGGATAGGAATGTTTGGAAATGTATATAATAAATATGGTGAAAAATAATATAATTCAATGATGAGTTTATTCATATTCGAGCTTGGGAGTTCTCTCTGTAACCTACCAACTCTTGGACTGATAAAGGGGGTAATAACTTTGCCAAGTCACCAGTCGAGAACAAAGGAGAAGCAGGGAGTCGAGCCATGATAGGAAGATCTTACTTAACTCTAGATAAAAGGAGTGCAGGTCAGATTCCTTCATACGACGTTTCTTTGAAGGATCTTGATATGATGCTATGAGGTGTTTAAAGGCCGTCCTTATGCTGGTTTTGAAATAACCACAATAAAAACTACAGTCACACCTACCGTAAACGTCCCCCTTTTCGAAATACCAAGCGATAACTCGGAATAAATCACAAACCTACAAACCTAAACCTATCATCCATCTCCCACGCCGGTCTCGAACCCCTACTACCCCTATCCGCCATCCACCGCCCTCCAACCTCATCACCAACGCCTTCCCAGCCGATGTGGCATCAATATCCGCCCCAAGATGGGAGATCAGCAACCGCTACCGACATGCCACAACATCCGTCCCGTCTTGGCCTGCCCTACCTCCTCCGTGGAGAGGAGAGCATGGACGCTTTCCCCCCTTACCCCCTGGGCATATCACGGGGGGTAGGGGCTGATATGGGGAGTTAATCGCCGCGTCTGACCAGGTAATAGGAGAGATCGGTCGCTTTCCCAGGTTACGACAAGAACAACTACAGCAGAACAGGGGATGACTGGCAAGGAAGAGGACGGTATTTGTTTTCTTTTGGCGCGTTTACTCCATACTGTACCTCGCTCCAACAGCGGCGGTCGGTAGCTGCATCTGAAAAGGGGGTGGTGATTGATTGATGCAGAGATGTCTCAAAACGCCACGCCGACCAGGCACAGAAACCAAGGAAGGACAGGACGCGGACCACCATCCCTCCGGCGAACCACCGACGGCATTTCCCACACAACTGCTTCCCTCGCGCAGGAGAACCAGGGAGCACCTCATCGGCATATATCCACACATGCACCTCCAACTCGCCTACAGACAGACTAGAGACCGTATATCGAATTACCGTGCCCGGACGCACACCTACAATTCGATTCCCCATCTCACATCCCCTTGCCCCCACACATCACACCGGCAGCCCACCCGAGATCGACACCCGCGCCAGCTCGAGCCTTGGCGACTCCCCGCTCCCCGGCGCGGCGTCAGCTCGGCAGGGG